>JAJAGP010000885.1:187126-271692 GCA_025084515.1 Ancistrus triradiatus | reverse complement strand
TGCTGATGGCATCATGTCCATTTTCATTCAACATCTTCGCTCTTTTGATCTAACTCACTCAACATCACCACCAACCAGTGGTGCAGGCAACATCTGTAATGATGCACCAAGAATCTTTGTGCTATCATTGTGAATCACGTGCAGGTTTTATTAACATAAACTGAAAGATACACAGCTAAATAAAGCTCCACTGAAACCCAAAGAAACAAACCAAATTGCATAACGGAAGTGAACACAACCCGATAATGCCCTTAACTGAACCCAGTTAAACAAACCAATATAAACAGTCAGCGAAAACACAGCTAAATGCTAGGATACCATGAACACTAGGAGGCTAAGGAAAAACCTTACGCGACGAGAGTGGAAAAACACTGAAGAAAGTCCTTCTGCACACAAGGGAGCTAAAATGGAATTTAATCCACAAAAAGTGCTGGAGCAACACCAGAGTATAATCCACAAAGGGCGTAGGATGCAAACGTCTCAGGTGCGGACATGCTCTGGACAGTCTCCGCGATGGGCGCAGTCTGGAAGGCCTCTGCGACAGTGGTCGTCTGGACAGTCGCTGCGATGGGCATAATCTGGATGGCCTCAGGTGCGGCCGTACTCGGGACGGTCTCTGCAATGGGCATCCTTGGGGCAGGCACTGACATGGACCTCCGTAGCGCTGCACCAGAACAAACGTCCTCAGGGCAGCCTCTGGCACCGACATCCTCAGGACTGGCACTGGCTCGGACATCCTCGGAACTGGCACGGGCACGGACATCCTTGGAACTGGCATGAGCACGGATGTCCTCAAAGGCAGGAACTAGCACCAACATCTTCGGAACTGGCACTGGCACAGATGTCCTCAGAACAGGCATTGGAAAGACTAAGGAACAGATGCCTTCTGTGACGACTCTGGGATGGCTGTCTTCTGGACCGGCTTGGGAACAAACATCCTCTGGACAGATGTAGGAATTGCTGTCTTCTGGACAGACGCGGAAACTGCCTTCTTCTGGATAGACACGGGAACTGCTGTCTTCTGGACAGACATGGGAACTGCCGTCTTCTGGACAGATGCGGGAACTGCTGTCTTCTGGACAGACGCAGGAACTGCTATCTTCTGGGCAGGCTCTGTGACAGACATATTCTGGACCGGCTCTGGGACAGACGACTTCTCGATGGGTTCATGGACCGGTTTGGGAATGAACGTCCTCAGGACCGGCTCGGGAACGGACGTCTTCTGGAATGACTCAGAACCAGACGTTTTCTGTACAAGCTCTGTAACGGATGTCCTCTGGGTGAGCTCGCGAACAGATGTCTTCTGGGCAAACACTGGCACAGACATCTCCTGGACGGACCCAGGCACCGACATCTCTGGGACGAGCTCAAGGAAAAACTGCAAACCTTACTCATTGCAGCGGACTCGTAACAGTGACAACATCCTTGATAAAGTCTTTACCAGTACAGTGTTGCTTGAAAGATTGTGAACCCTTTAGAATGTTGTATATTTTTGCATAAATATGACCTAAAACATCATCAGGTTTTCACACAAGTCCTAAAAGTAGATAAAGAGAAGCCAGTTAAACAAATGAGACAAAAATATTATATTTGGTCATGTATTTATTGAGGAAAATGATCCAATATTACATATTAGTGAGTGGTAAAAGTATGTGAACCTTTCCTTTCAGTATCTGGTGTGACCCCCCCTTTCAGCAATAACTGCAACTAAACATTTCTTGTAACTGTTGATCAGTCCTGCACACCGGCTTGGAGGAATTTTAGCCCATTCCTCCATACAGAACAGCTTCAACTTGGGGATGTTGGTGGGTTTCCTCACATTAACTCACTTCTGGTTCTTCCATAACATTTCGATCAGATTAAGGTCAGGACTTTGACTTGACCATTCCAAAACATGAACTTTATTTATCTTTAACCATTCTTTGGTTAAAGAAGAAGAGAACCCAGTTAAACAAACGAGACAAAAATATTATATTTGGTCATTTATTTATTGAGGAACCTGATCAAATATTACATATTAGTGAGTGGCAAACGTATGTGAACCTCTAGGATTGGCAGTGAATTTGAAGGTGAAATTAGAGTCAGGTGTTTTCAATCAATGGAATGACAATCAGGAGTGAGTAGGCACCCTGTTTTATTTAAAGAAAAGGGATCTATCAAAGTCTGTTCTTCAGAACACATGTTTGTGGAAGTGTATCATGACACGAACAGATTTCTGAGGACCTCAGAAAAAGAGTTGTGGATGCTCATCATGCTGGAAAAGGTTAAAAAACCATCTCTAAAGAGTTTGGACTCCACCAATCCACAGTCAGACAGATAGTGTAAAAATGGAGGAAATTCAAGACCATTGTTACCCTCCCCAGGAGTGGTCAACCAACAAAGATCACTCCAAGAGCAAGGGGTGTAATAGATGACAAGGTGAAAAAAGGCCCCCGGGGTAACTTCTAAGAAACTGGAGGTCTCTCTCACATTGGCTAAGGTTAATGTTCATCAGTTCACCATCAGAAGAACACTGAACAACAATGGTCTACATGGCAGGGTGGCAAGGAGAATCCACTGCTCTCCAAAAAGAACATTGCTGCTTGTCTGCAGTTTGGTAAAGATCACGTGGACAAGCCAGGAATGAGACCAAAAAAGAACTTTTTGGTTTAAAAGAAAAGCGTTATGTTTGGAGAAAGGAAAACACTGCTTTCCAGCATAAGAACCTTATCCCATCTGTGAAACATGGTGGTGGTAGTATCATGGTTTGGGTCTGTTTGGCTGCATCTGGGTCAGGACGGCTTGCCATCATTGATGGAACAATGAATTCTGAATTAAATCAGAGAATTCTAAAGGAAAATGTCAGGACATCTGTCCATGAACTGGATCTCAAGAGAAGGTGGCTCATGCAGCAAGACAACGACCCAAAGAATGGTTAAAGAAGAATAAAGTTAATGTTTTGGAATGGCGAAGTCAAATTCCTGACCTTAATCTAATCAAAATGTTGTGGAAGGAGCTGAAGCGAGCAGTTAATGTGAGGAAACCCACCAACATCCCAGAGTTGAAGCTGTTCTGTATGGAGGAATGGGCTGAAATTCCTCCAAGCCGGTGTGCAGGACTGACTCACTAATATGTAATATTGGATCATTGTCCTCAATAAATAAATGGCCAAGTATAATATTTTTGTCTCATTTGTTTAACTGGTTTCTCTTTATCTACTTTTAGGACGTGTGTGAAAATCTGATATTTTAGGTCATATTTATGCAGAAATGTAAAAAAATCAAAAGGGTTCACAAACTTTCAAGCACCACTGTAAGTCTGACATATCCACCCTCACAGTGACTCCTCTTCACGTTTCAGATCGAAACTTTTGTGTCTTGTTCACTTCCACTGCTTCATAACCTCGCCTCTTCTTTCTCTACTACAATAAATATCAACAAGAACTTGACAAATGTTTCATTTTGCATTCTACTCAACTGTCCTCTCCTCTTTGTCATCTTCAGACTCCATCTAAGCACTTCCTACTAACACTGGCTCTGATACTTTCTGCAAAACCCTCTCCAAGTCTCTGAACTCTCTCTGTCCTCTCATTTCCATGCCAGCAAAACCAGTGTCATCCAGTCCCTGGCTAACTGACACTCATGCAGTCTCATAGATCAATTCTTCACAGTGCTTAGATAAATTGGAGCAATATCAACTCACCAACAGGCCTGGTTGAGTATCGAGCACTGCTTGATTATTTCTCTTCTGCTGTCAACACAAGCAAAACAGTTTTATTTCACTTCAAAATCAACTCATGAATCTCAAATCCAAGGAAATTGTTCTCAACGTTCTCTTCCATACTCAGCCCTCCTACCATACCCAAATGCTCTCAAACGGTTGAGGATTTCATGACCCACAAACAAGACCAATATTCAGTAATCCTTCTGTAATTAAGGCAGGATGGAGTTAACTTTCAAACCTCTTACTGAGGTAGTGGTGACACTAATGGCCATAAATCATCTGACAATCTGCCCACTGGATTCCGTACCTTCCTCCTTATCCAGGCAATTGTTAGGAACCTTGCACCATGTACCACAACAATATCTTCATCTGGACTGGTTTCTTCTTTCTTAAAGTTGGCTACAGTTACAACTCTACTGAAGAAGTCATCACTCAGCCCAGCTGACAAGTCCAACTACAGTCCTGTCCCCTATCTCCATTCCAGTTAAAACGTATTGAACCTGCTAGACTTGGACAGCTGTCCTCCTTTCTTTGAGACAACCAACCAGTCGGGTTACAAGGTGAGTCATTCTATAGAATTTGCTCTAATTGCAGTAAATGAAGCACTTCAAAGAGCCAAGGTAACTTGGTGACGTTCATGTTCATCATCTTCAAGGATCAGTTCTTGATCCACTCCTGTTCTCCCTGTACGTGAGGCAGCATGGTGGCTCAGTGGGTAGCACCGACACCTCCCACCATGACGGTCCTGGGTTCAATCCCAGGGTGGAGCAGTCTAGGTCTTTTGTGTGTGGAGTCTCCATGGGTTTACTCTGGGTACTCCCACAGTCCAAAGACATGTGTTAGGTTAATTGATTACACTAAATTGGTGTTGATTTGCATATACATATATGACTAGTCTTGATGTAACCTTGTGTGTTTCTGAAATGGCAACTGATGCTTATAGTGACGTTAAATAAACCAAACAAACTCCCTGTACACTATGCTCAGGGATTAGATTCCATGGGTGATCATACAGATTTTCATCATTGAGTACTATGTTTGACTATGATTGCTCTTTCATACCTCATACCTTAATTTATGCATCAACTTTGCCATAAACATTTCTCCTAAAATTCCTTAAGAAAAATAGAATTAGACAAGGAGGAGACATAGAAAGGAGCCAAATTAAGTGTATTGGTTGGAAGCACGTTTTGGGCTTTGGCCTCAGGATCTAGTGGATAGCAACTGGGTTATTCGTCTAAGCCACAGGAACTGTCTTAGTTTCAAGATGGATAAGATGCATTGGAAAAGACAACTTCTAAGCTTGAAGATGTATTCAAATGAAGACAAAAATGAAAACAACAAATGTGCATTGATTTCCCTATGTTAAGTGTCAAATGTGAATATGTGAAGTACAGTAGATGAACATTTATTCAAATTCTGACTAAGAAATTTGTTTGGGACAAAAATGCGGGGGGTGGTGGATAGGTGGGGGCTTGGTGGCTTAGCAGTTAAGGTACTGGACTATGGATCAGAAGGTCTAACCTTCAGCTCCCACCTCTGCAAGGCCACTGTTGGGTCCTTGAACAAAGACACTTAACCCACAGTTGCTTGGATTTTAAGGTTGTATCAGTTGTAAGTCCCTCTAGATAAGAGCGTCTGCTAAAAGACGTAAATGTAAATATAGGTGGTTGGCAGCTAGGGAGGGGGCTTTAATGAGTGAAAACCATGAAATACTGTGCTAGCATGGCCAGTATTTATCAAAATATAATAATTAAAAATGTAGTTCATATTAAACCAAAGACACTGTTGGTATGGATGAGAATTTTTTCATTTTTGAGAGCTCAGTTTTTCTCAGCAGCTGATCAACATGAGAATTGAGATGCTGGCATATGTGAGAAGTGAGACTTTACTGAGATATCTCCTATAATTCAAGAGGAGACACGAGATTACATTAGTCTTTCTGTCTGTGGAAAAGGCATGAGAGACAGGGGAGACACTTGTTAATTTAAGTTATTTGGCTGTATACCTTCAGAATTTAGGTAGTTAATGTGTGAATTTACTTGGATGTCCACACTTAATTCTCAATTCCTGTCATCGAGGAATTGATTCCTTTTTTGACTGAATCCGAGCTCTGCTAACAGGTGAACTGGACCACACCTGGTGCGTTGGTGGCTTATGAAGAAAAAGGTTACACAGGATTAAAACAGGTAATTGGTGTATTATTGGACTGAGGCCATGTGAGGTAATTCTATAATTCTGTGTGTAAGTAGAAAATCAACAGATGATACCTAAAATGGTAGGTGGAAGCAAGTCAAGAAATGGCTTCTATAAAGCAAAACAGACAATGAATATAAATTGCTGTCAAACATTTAGTCATCCGTTAGAGAAACTAGATTGTACTATACTGACATATTGACAAGACTAAATCCATAACAATCTACAGAAAAAGTGACTGTGTAACATAACAAAACTGCAGCAAACTTGTTCAGTGTTAAACAGCAGTGAAAAACATTCCCAGGTGCATCTAATTTGTTTCCATGGCTGCCAGTAAACCATGTGACTATGCATGCACCATGGATGAACCCCACACACACACACACACACGACATAGGGGAAAAAAACAGATATCTTCAAAGATTAAACTTTCATACAGTTGGCTTATATTGCTAAAAGTTAATAACCAAACTTAGGTCACTTGTCTTGAATCTGAAGATCTCCAGTACCTAAGCAACAGGATACAGGTTACTGTGATCCTTGACTTGCCCTTTCTGTCTCTTATAAACAAAATGTGTCCAAAACTGATTGGCCAGGATTTTGTCAGTGTTTATGATATTTGAGGAGACTGCTGGATGCATAGTTTTCTTCCCCATCAAGAGCAGGTTAGGGTCGACAGCACCAAGGTCTGCCACATCTACTAAAACATATCCTACTGTTTACAATTTAGAATGCCTTCAGTATAGTTAAGATAACTTATTTCATACTATAGATAACTACCTCATAAACACTTATTCTGGCTCCAGGTGCAAGAAAAAATCATCCATACGAAGCTTTAAAGCAGGGCACTGTGAGTTTAGTACAATAAGAAGAATCAGATGCAGTGAGGCAAAAAGTATTTAGTCAACCACTGATTGTGCAAGTTCTCCTACTTAGAAAGATGAGAGAGGTCATCTAATTTCACTGCATTACTGAATGGGCCAAAATACCAGCTACAGTGTGTGCAAACCTGGTGAAGACTTACAGGAAACGTTGACCTTTGTCATTTCCAACAAAGGTTATGTTACAAAGCGTTGAGTTGAAATTTTGTTATTGACCAAATACTTATTTTCCACCATGATTTACATGTAAAAATTCTTAAAAAATCCTACAATGTGATTTCCTGTTTTTTTTTTTTTCATTTTGTCTCTCATAGTTGAAGTGTACCTATGATGAAAATTACAGACCTCTCTCATCTTTCTAAGTAGGAGAACTTGCACAATCAGTGACTGACTAAATACTTTTTTGCTTCACTGTATGGTGGCAAGGAGCTCTGTGAAGTGCTTCATTTACTGCAATTAGAGCAATTTCTATAGAATGACTTACCTTGTAACCAGACTGGTTGGTTGTCTCAAAGAAGAATTTTAGCCCATTCCTCCGTACAGAACAGCTTCAACTCTGGGATGTTGGTTGGTTTCCTCACATTAACTGCTCACTTTAGGTCCTTCCACAACATTTCAATTGAATTAAGGTCAGGACTTTGACTTGGCCATTCCAAAACATTAACTTTATTCTTCTTTAACCATTCTTTGGTAGAACGACTTGTGTGCTTAGGGTCGTTGTCTTGCTGCATGAGCGACCTTATCTTGAGATTCAGTTCATGGACAGATGTGCTGACATTTTCCTTTAGAATTCTCTGATATAATTCAGAATTCATTGTTCCATCAATGATGGCAAGCCGTCCTGGTCCAGATGCAGCAAAACAGGCCCAAACCATGATACTACCACCACCATGTTTCACAGATGGGATAAGGTTCTTACGCTGGAATACAGTGTTTTCCTTTCATTTCAACCAAAAAGTTCTATTTTGGTCTCATCCTTCGACAAAACATTCTTCCAATAGCCTTCTGGCTTGTCCAGATGATCTTTGGCAAACTGCAGACGAGAAACAATGTTCTTTTTGGAGAGCAGTGGCTTTCTCCTTGCAACCCTGCCATTCACACCATTGTTGTTCAGTGTTCTTCTGATGGTAGACTCATGAACAGTAACATTAGCCAATGTGAGAGAGGCCTTCAAGAGAACTAGGTTCTCTTTATCTACTTTTAGGACTTTTGTGAAAATCTGATGATGTTTTAGATCATATTTATGCAGAAATACAGACAATTCTGAAGGGTTCACAAACTTTCAAGCACCACTGTATATAGGAGTATGATAATTTATAAAGACGACGGTGATGTAAGAATGCACGCCATTGTTGATGCTGATTGCAGTGCCACAGATGTTTTCTGTTTAATTTCAAAAAGTACATTTTCTACCAACCATGGACTAGTGGCCAGTATTGACCCCATACGGCGGCGTGAGTGCCAGCAGTGCAATCGCACGTGCATCAGCCCTTCCCGGATAATTTATAGTCAAGTAGCGACACCTGTTGCTGAGCCCATATAAGCACACCTTTGTGGCTCGCACGGTGTTGCAGCATTCGCCATGCAACTGGCTGGCAGCCTGATGCACGCTCACGCTCGCTCTGCCGCAGCTATCAACACTTGCCTTTTTGTTTGTTTGATTTGAGGGACAGCGGTATGTCTGGAGGTGCCAAGATCTCCAGACGGGTCTATTTGGAGATAACCCGGTAAGATAGGGACCCGGTGGTCCAGGGGTTGTTGGTCCCTCCTAATCCTGAGGGACCAACGCTCAATCCCCCCGTTCAACTCAACCCTCCCATCAGGAAGGACCCTCCCCATGGTCAGTAATTCAGTTCACTAATTCCACCTGGAGCTAATTCCATTTGGGTCCCAACCCTTATTTTTCTGTTTACACGGTTCGTCATTCTTTTTTAATATGGCGAACCGTAATATGGACGTTACTGAACCACTAACAAATCTAAAACATGACAGGTACTGCTTCTTAAATTTCTTGAACTGCTTCTAAAACTTGTTGTGGTTTCAATTCCAGACAGAAACTGATGTAGTTTAGATTTAGATGATTTTGTCCATTTGGCAAAAAATAACCCTCGAACCATAACCTTAGTATCTTGTAGTGTTTGAAAGAGGAGACTCAAGCTACAGTAATTGGACTGCCAATGTTAGTTCCTTCCATCATCTGAACACCAGTAGAGAATGATGTTTAAGGTTTCATTTTGAATGCCAGTTGATGTGCTTTAGCAAGAGCTGATATCTGTGTCCTTGTGGGCTCAATACAAACTACATGGTGTGTCAAAGTAAGGTCCATTCACGCAAAAATGTCAGGCTGTGGATCAGTGTTAAGGTCCCTTCTGAGGGATTTTTATAACTTTCAATCTGTGAATGGTAGGCACACCTGGTGGAGCAAGGCTTTTATGTCTCCACAGATGGCCACAGAATGCTGCCTAAATCTCTATCAGACTCCCAGATGGGAAAGAAATAAGGTAGGTAGCCACTTTCTCCACTCTTTTGGGAGGAAATAATTGCCCATGGTACATATACGTGTATTTTCGCATCAGCCTGTTCATTCAGCAATCTGTAGCCTCTTAATCTCCTCGGTGGGTGGATCACAGTCTGGGCTCCAGGCTAGCAACTGTTCTTGCTCCACAGGTCAGCTACAACATTTAGCTTTACATTTACAGAATTTGTCAAGCACACTTGTATATAGCGACTTGTAGAAGTGATTTGTTTTCTGTTTAGTAGATGTTTAGTAGACTTCATGCCCACAGCCCAAGATCACTATTCAACTCAAACCCTGATAGGACTTGGTGTATATAAAAAGCTCAAACAGGCATAAAGGAGAGGAACAATGGGATTTTTTGATGATTGTAAATATAGTCTCAGCCTTCATTTTTTGCCCTTTGAAGACAGCAAGAGACTCAGCCATTTGGACATCCAGTGGAAGCTCAAACTACCACCTGGGTGGTCGTACGGAGAAAGGTCTTGATGCTTGTCTGCCATTGATCTTGAGTGGTAGGTCCAACTGAGCCAAACCGAACCAGGGGTCTGACTGTATACATGAGAGTCCATGCCAGAAGATTAACAAGATACTGAAAAAGCACCTGCCTGGAAAGGGAGGTTTTAATTATCCTGATGTTGTAGAGGAGATACCTGCTTGATTGGGTCAGTTTCGCAATCTGAGCAGAGAATCTCAGATGGTTATCAAAGATTGCTCCAAAGTTTCTTGCATTCTCAGAGGGTGTGATGGAAGAGTTTACCTGGGTCATGACAAGATCTTGACCAGGGAGCATGCCTCCAGGAGTGTTTAGCTTCACAAGATGAGCTGTCATCCATGATGGGATGCTCTTCAGACATGCTGAGATGTACATGGAGACCTGCACATCTTATGGAGGAAATGAGAAAATGAGCTGAGTGTCATCAGTTTTATGTTATAGTACAACCAATATATGCACCCTGTTGCTCTTAAGGCACTGGATTGTCTTGTTATCCCACTTGGACTAAGTCACCACCTTTACATGAGGGTAAGTGAAATAGTTAAATCTTTCACTTATTTCTCTACATGACAGAAGATGTCATCTGACAAAGACAGTCTGACAGGTGAACAGAAATGCATTAATAAAACAGCACATATGGCAAATGATTCTGACAGTTGCTGCTTCCATATTTTATTAGAGACCATACATCAATCATGAAGCACTTAGATCCACAAAATGTGACAAAACGTGCATCAAATATGCGTAGAAGGAATGTTAAGAAATATAAAAGATAGAGCATTCATTGATCTAACAATAACCCTACTTAAAAATGACTTGAGTGCGTGAATGTGAAATGACTCAGCCAAATAGAGCCCTTCTTCTAAAATCTGCCTGTACCTACTATGTCTCATGAAACAGCATGATGCATATACAAATATTGCTGTTAGAATACATAGTACAAATAGCAAGGTAATGATGCAAAGACATACATCTGCCTGACAAAACAATGTAACAGACAATTGACCAAACTTAAGGTTCCCAGATAGATGGTATAATCTGATTCATTGTTTCTGTATCTAAACATATGTCAAGACATATGGCATTGCTCAAGCAGAAATCAGCCAGGCAGTATTGAAACCCACTTTTGAAATATTATGCGATTCCTACATTCCTTCATTCATTCATTTTTGTACCTGATTATTCCAGTCCAGGATCACAGGAGCTGGGACACAAGGTGCAAGGCAAGGCACCAATCCACATACACACTCAGTGGGACCCTTTGGAGATGCCAGTTGACCTAATGCATGTCTTTGGAATGTGGGAGGAAACCGGAGTACCCAAAGAAAACCCACACGGACACAGGGAGAACACTCATACTCCACACTGACGGATATCTCTGGAGTTGTGAGGTGACAGTGCTAACCACTCCTCACCACTCCTGTCTGTGAAAAACAATGAGTAATAATTGAGAAGAAAAAGTTAAATATCCATTGTGTACTGTGACTGTCCTGCAGGCTAACTTACTCTTATCTCTGCATGTGATGGTAATTGGTGTTAATGCTCCCTTTCTTCTGTGGGTGGCAAGTGTTAACATCCATTATTAATTGATCCAGCTGAGCTTTGGCTGTGAACAATGTTTAATTAAACAAGACTTGAGAAAAACCTATTAATTTTGGTCATACTTCATATTTTTATTATATTGGCAACAACTAAAAGGCACATTGAGCTACATTATTGTGACAGCAGCTCAGCAACAAAAATTCAGTTATTGCCACAGTTGTGTCCTAAAAACTACTCACTTTTGCTCATGGAGTGGAAACACTGTTGTATTAACATTTGGCATTGGCGACTGAACTTAAAACAAATGACTAGCGCCTTCCAGCTGGTAAAGGGAGGTGGATTCTGCACCGTTTAATATACACTCACCGACCATTTTATTAGGTGCATTTTGTTGATTCTCCACTCACTGTCCATTTTATCAGTTCCACTTACCATATAGTAGCACTTTGTAGTTCTATAATTGCAGACCGTAGTCCATCTGTTTAAATGCCCTACAGTTTCTTTCCTGCAAATTGTCCTCCCCTCCTGCAAATTGTCCTTATTTCCAGCAAATTGTCCAATGCATTATGATGATTGGTCACCCTAAATTTGAGCATGATTAGTGTGTTGATATAACCTTGTGTCTTTCATGAATATAGCTATTGATGCCGCTCCGTTAAATAAAACTAATAAACATAAAACTTTCCTGCAAAGCCTGTGTTACTTTCTTTTCGTGTTTAAAGGGAACAAAACGAAAAGTTCTTTCCTAAAAGCTTTCTAGTATTCCTGTGATGGAGATCAAGTATAGATCCATTTTGACCTCTACTGTTTCAAGCATAGATTTTTCTAAATGAAGGTCTCACAGTCAATCACTGCAACAAATACATGTCTTAAATGGACTGTTGTTACAACCTGTAATCTTTACTTTGCTCAGTGCAACTGATGCATGTGTCATTGTCACAAACACTCACTCATAACCTCAGCCCCAGTGGACAAGAGGCTCTTATGATGAAAATGCATGAACCGCAGTCCCCATGCTGAGTGGCTGCTGTTTGCAAGACAGCAATGCGACCTTTACCAGAAGCTAAAAACCTTCAAGATTTTTGCTGCCTGCCAACATCAACATAATTAGCTTGAGTATCTGTGTTTGACCCTTACATTCACATGTCCTTGAGAACTGATGGCTACAGATATTGTAAACCTGAGACTGCAGCCAGGAGTCTCTGACACTATGTGAAAATTCAGTCTAGCCACGAGTGTTGACGAAATGGTCTGTTCTAATGTAAATGTCCTTACTCTGTGCTTTGTGTGTTATCCAAATTGAATCTGTGGCAGATTCTGTGAGTAGTCATTGGGTGATCGACCGATTAGAACTCAACCTCAGTTATCTGATAATGTCTTAATAACATCTTCTAATGCCAGTGCATATCTCAGGTTCTCATTTAGGTCACAATTGTGGATATTTATTTCTCTGTTGGAAAGTTTTCTTTCAGGCACTTGTGTGGCTTATCTAGAGGGTACACACTGGCTTTTTGTGACCATTTGTGAACCCAGTTTTCATATCTGATCCCAGAGTTCCACTGTGCACTGACCATTGGAGATGTTTGCATCCTCAGCTGTGAGTTGTGTTGGTGTGTCTGGCAATCATAGTAATACCATCTCCATGCCTACAAAAACACAACAAGCACTAAAATTCTGCAGAAAAATAAACGTAGACACTATCATGCCCATAGTCACATCGTCCAGTGGCCTAGACTCACATCCCCCAGTATTTTACACATTGCACACCCACCCAGCTAAGCCTTTACACTTTTGCACTCCCATTCCCCCAAGTTCTGATTAATCGCATTCATCGTGTTCCCATCTGTACTCTGTTCCCCATGAAGACTCATAGCTCTTTGTGGTTCTGAGTGTTACTTTTCCTTGCTGTTTTGGCCTTGTTTGTTAAACTACCTGTTTCTAACCTTTGACCTATGTCTCAGCCTCAAACTTCATGTACCGTCACTTCATCTGCTCATCATCTGGTTACTAGACCCTGGACTTCTTCCCCATGTTGCCTCTCAACATGTGATAATGTGTTCTATTAAAGTGCCTTGAACTAGAACTTGACCTGACTTCTAGCATTTGTCTCTGCTGTGGGTGAGCAATGCAGACACACATGAACTCAAAATCAGTTAGGTCAAAAGTCAAATTAAAAGAAATGCAGAAAGTCTTTGTTCCTTCAACCTTTTTCCCTAGTGTTTTCCTTTCTGTTGTTTCCTAATAATAACAGCCCGGTATTATGTACATTTGAAATGCCTAACACAGTGCTTGGAGCTGCTGTAAGGCAAAATCAGAAATGGTAAAACAGCCCAGGAAAGCAGTCGCACAGTGCAGTTCTGCTGAAAGACAAAAACCTAGCTGACTAATCCCAAAATGACCTAATTACAGACTGTAACAAATAAAAGTGCCAGAATAGTGGCTGTTTTTCTACTCTATAAGAATTTCTCCTTGTCATTGATGTATTAATCGGGTGGGATGGGTGTAAATCTAGTAAATACATCAAGTAACTTTCATTATAAGAAAGCAATTTACATGTCTCTATTTCTCTATTAACTATAAATCTATTTAACTTTAAATTTTTAGAACTAAAAAACAGAAACAGGTTGAATAATAACAATGTTCTAACAATCATATACTGAAACCTTAGATGTACAGTATTTGAGATGTTTTCATTTGCATGGTTTCATTAGCAAAGCTAAGTGACAAAGCAAAAGCCTGTCACTGATGAACCAATTGTTGAACCCTTATTTCAGGTTTTAGGGATGTTCTGGGGCAGCAACCTCCCCCAGGCCCTAGTGTGTCAAATGTCATTATATTGCGAATATGGAGAGAGATAGCACAGTTGAATAAAGGAGAACAAATTAGAAAACCTATTGACAATTTAAATAATAACGGATGTTTTTGAGGGGGGGCTTGGGGGTCTAAGACATTAATGCTGCATACTTCTGCATTAATTATGTAAAAATAGTACACCCACATTAGAAGTGCTTTAAGTAGTGTAGTATTAAGTAGTGTAGAGTAGTAAAGTTCCAAAGCTTGAATTTACTCTTAATGTAATCTTTTTTGTCATCTCATTTCAGCATATTGTCACCAAAAAGAAATATTAAATAAATAAAACAATCACAGGATACACTGTTACTGAGGTTTTATAAAAAGAGTTGCATAGTTTACACACAAGAACAAGACAATGTCATAATCAATCATTCATCAAGCCTAGTATTACATTACTTTCCATATCATGTATTGTATTATTAGGAGAATACTGGTACAAATAGAGGAGGTTCAGGTAAATGAATGGGACACAATGGGATTGAGGTGAAGTCTTAATTGGATTAGTGATGAACATATTAATATCATATCCATTCCTCACAGAAAGGACCCAGGGCGCTCGACCTGTGATCGAACCCAGAACCTTCTTGCTGTGAGGCGATGGTGCCACCCACTGAGACACTGCACTACCCCAAGTAATACGTAGTACCATATATAGTTTGCAAATTGACCTTTTAATGGATTTTTCTAATAATAAATAGAAGTACAGTATTGATGTATTTTGCTGCTTATTGTAATGTCACTATACATACAGTATTTTACCTCCCTATCTACAGTGTAATCAGATTATAGCCAGCAAATATTTTGGTTCTTTGATTCATAGAAGCAAATGTTTTGCCTCCCAGTGTTAAACTCACTGATCAATCCTTGCTCCTTGCCCAAGACTAGATGCTCAATATGCCTTGTTGGAGCATTATTCGGTACACTCAGTATAACAATGATGAAGTGAGGCTGAGCTGTATTGCCTAGATCAATCTGAGGACCAAACATGTGGAATGTACTGTCATAGCAGCTCTATTTAAACTCAGTATGTGCAAACCAATGAGTTGTATTCTCTGCATTGAACATTATCAATCTCTTCACACTCAACTCATGGCCATAGCAAGATTCAGTATCAATTAGGATGCATTTCAGACTGAAGGCAGCCTGAATGCAAGGTGCATACAACTAAAGAAGCTATTAATGTGGTTTGAAGGACTGTGTTTGATTAACATTAGGGGCAGGTGGGAATATAACCTAAAAGATATTGCTGTATTATCAGTAATTCAATGTAACATATTTTTTCAGTAACACTGCTATGCGTATATGAAAGAAGACAACTATAGAACTGTCTGCAACATTATAAATATCTTTATTTACCTGTAGCTACAAGGCCAACTCCTTGACCTGCCAGGGCTCGTCGAAGTGATTCAAACAAAATGCACATGTTCAGTGTGCTTTCAGAAATGACCTACGAAACACGTTCACTTTGGTCACATGCTGAGATCAGTCAATCAAAACAATTAATCGTATAGACATTGCTACACAGCCCATTGTTAGCAAGTGTAAGTACAGTGGTGTGTGTGTGTGTGTGTGTGTGTGAAACTATTGCACAAACTGTTAAAACAAAAATGGACCATGATATACATATTGTTGTCTCCAAAACTTTATAATTCATGCAATCCTACCATCATTATGTAGTCCACCTACTTCATTATTTCACACACAAAAAAAAACAATGAAAACGTGGCCCTGTGCTTCTGTTTGTGTGTCACAACAGAGGGTTGCAGAAGAACAGGCAGATGGCTACACTCTACAAGATCAGAACACTGTGACAGTCCCCAACAGCTCCTCTAAGAAAAAAGGGCAATTAGGTACTGATTTTAATCAGATTCTTCAAATTATAGTCCAGCTGGGTTCTCTCCCAAACCATCCTGCTGTTCATCATCCTACTGTCACTTCTTTGTATTGCCTGTCTGTAGAACCTGCCTGCTGCAGAGAGGTTCTGGTTGTGATAATTAATGGTAAAGTATTTAATCCACAGTTTTGACATGGCTTTAGGAGAACTGCTGGATGAGGTTTCACTGAACTGGCCTAAACCTAACCTTAACTGTTTGCAACTTTTAGACAATTTCAAAATTCCGGTGTATGAAACCACAACAGTAATTATGGCAGAAATTGTCTTAGTAAATACATTAATTATCAAGTGAGTGCAATGTTTCAGAGCTGATACATGATGTATAAATAATTCAAGTTGTATATGGGAAGTGTTAATGGTGCTAGGCGGCAATGTAAAATGAATCACGTATTTAAGTGCCGGTGTACTGTAGTTGTTTATGAATGGTGAACACGTCATTGATTCTGGATCTTTGAATCAAATAAGATAAGCATACAGTGGAGCTTGTGCAATTTGCTCATAATCGTGCTTATAAAATAATATCTTGTCCATTGGTTCTCTTAGTTAGGTGATACTGTTGTTATGACAAGCTGTTCTATGTATCTGTGTTGCCTTTTTATGGAAGTAGTGACTATTTAAGAGCAGTAATGTAGTTTTCATTTCAATGGCTAATTAGGAATTATGTTACAAGTCATGTAGAAGGACTGATACCCCATCCGGTAAAGCAACTGTTAAAACAGGTACCTATGTAGGCAATCATCTGCAGTTTTTACAGACAACATATTCAATAATTTTATTTTGATCATAAAGAAGAAAATAGTGACCAGCACAAAACTATTCTAATGTATTCTAATGTAGAGACTGATATTGGATTGTTAAACAATTATCCTAGAAACTGCTGTGATTTACTCACACTTAATTCAGTAATAAAGTCAAGTCAAGTCAAGTCAGATTTATTTATATAGCGCTTTTTACAATGGAGCATTGTCTCAAAGCAACTTTACAAGTTTAGATTATCTCCTAATAACTACGTCCAATCCCAAATTGAGCAAGCCTAGGGCGACAGTGGCAAGGAAAAACTCCCTAGTTCTAGGAAGAAACCTTGGGAGGACCAAGACTCAAAAAGGACCCAACCTCCTTGGGCGGCGTAGATGATAAATCTAAGAGCGAAACTAAAGTCATGGAGTCAAAGTTAAAATAAAATGTGAAGTATGCACATCGACATTAAGTATAAATGACATAAATAAGCATAATATGGCAAACAAAAATTAACTTTCTAGGCTTGAAGTGCATTGATATCAAACTGTAAATATGGTGTAAAAATGTTTTCTAAATGAATAACCATATATTATTATTTATTAGTCTCTACATTAGAATACAACCAGAAAATACATTCAGTTTTAAAAAACTGAAATCAACCTTTATAGGCTACAATGGCAAGTATTTAGTTTGACCTCCCCTTAGACTTTAGCGATAGCATCTGGCAGTTTCATTGGAATGCTAAGTTGACTCATCTACAGTCTGAAGAAGCTTGATCAGATATTGTCTTTTTTGAAATGGTAGCAGCTAAGAAACCACTTTTGTGGAAGGGCAAAGGATAAAAAGGCTAAAATATGCTAAAGCTCACAAAGATTGGAATGAGGATCAGTGGAAAAGAGCATTATGGATGAACAAATCCATGTTTGAGATTTTGGGTCCAATCGTCGACAGTATGTTACGGATAGTTGTTATACCATTGCTATAACAACAAATCTAATGGTGGCCTAGTACTTTTGCACAGTACCATAATGTTTTAAACTTAAAATCCCAACCTGTATTAGTGGTTCACATATCTATCAAACATAAACATAAGAATTCATTGAGATTATTAGGCGTTGCCTAATAAAAAACACAAACAAAGTTAGTTTTAGACACTGTATAAATTGGCACCATGTCTTTAGGGAAGTACTAGTCTGTTATCCTCATGGTGTCTTCATGAGCTTTTTTTCATATGGTTTGATGCTTTCGAACATCCATGTAATTGAGGTTTGCCTGGCTGTCACGTTAGTAAATTGTTAGTAAATTGCAATCAGCATAGAGATGTCAGTGTTTCTTCTTCAAATGTTGATATAGGTTTGTCTGACGTGTTTTGTACAGTGTCTTTTGCAATATGTCAGTTTTCTAAGTCCTTTCCTTTGTTTTTCTTTGGTAACAACCATCTGCTGGACCTTGGGCCTCACTCACTTCAATCTAGTGGCAAGCTGATTTGTTAGCTGTTGTGCTTCTTTGTCACGCATGACTTATGCATAATTGGTGGCTTCTGATTGAGAATCAGCAGGCAGTTCACGGGTTAGTTTTATTGGGTGAGTTTTTCTCTTATTACACTTGCAGCGTATTGACTACTTCTAATCGTTGCTCCTACTATTTGAAAATAATGTGATTTTGATTAAAATACGATTAATCATTCAGCCCTGCCAGGAACCACAATAATTCTCCTTCATTAACATGATGTCATAATCATTTTGGCAGTTTATTTACTTCAAATTCCATTAAACATGCAGGTCAAACCCCTGCAAAGCAAATTTAGGTGGGTCCTACTACAGTGGTTCAAACAACTGTGGTTGAGCTGTGATAGCTTTGGAAAACAGTTGTTAGTTGGATGTTCATACTTGATTTATCCATCATCTATCATTTATCTATCATATCATTTATCTACATTGGTTCAGCTGTGATTTGTGTCATTGTTTGGGAAAAAGCTCCATAGCAGTAGTTCCCAGCCACTCACCGTGTGATGGATGCAGCCTGTCACATACAGAAGTACAGTTCACATATACTGCTAGAGTATGTGATATGGAAGTGTAGCCCTTTACATTCACACTGTTTTTATCCAAAGAGAATTACATATGAGCTGAGCAGATTTGAAGAGAACTGAAGGAGGCTGGAGTTGAGTCCACAACTGTCTGATCAGTCTTAAACCTAGTCTTAAAACCTGACATCTGCAACCTTTACATACAATATATTAATCATTTCTATACATATATTTCACTCACTCAATTCCATACATGATTAATCCAATTCAGGGTCACATGGATGGGTTGCTATCCAGCAACAGAGAGTGCAAGGTGGGACCACTCCTAGACAGGGTGCCAGTCTATCGAAGGGCAACAAACATATACAAACATTCATTCTGGTGACTTACAATGGGACACTTTAAAGGTGCCAATTGAGTAAGCATTGTCTTTGGAATGTACGAAGAATCCAGAGTATCTGGAGGAAACCCACACAGACATGAGTGAATATGCAAACTCCACACAAGCAGTGGTCAGGCAGGGACTTGGGACCAGCTGACTAGAGTCTCTGGGGCTGTGACTCAAGTCAAGAAAAGTCAAATTCATTTATATAGCATTTTTACATCAGTTTTTGTCTAAAAGCATCTTTAAAAAATATCTAGGCCAAACGCCCTAATTTAGCAAGCACAGGGCGACAGTGGCAAGGAACATCTTTCTAAATGTTAAAAGGATAAAACCTTGAAAGGACCAAGACTTAAAAAGGGACCCAACCTCCTTAAGCAGGATAAATGATATAATTGAGAATTAAACTAAGTTACCTAATTAATGTGTTTGTAGTAATAGGTTAGACAGAAGCTAAATATAAAAATTAACAGAGAGAACATATTTAAAGAAAATCTAATAAATAAAATAAAATAAAATCTGATAATGTATAGACTGATAAATTAAAGAGAGTACAATGTAATGAAGAGTGTAATAAAAGTATAGTATATGAGAGAAGAGTATGTAAAACTATAGCACATAAGACAGTATATATGAATAAAATACTGAATATATTAACATAGAGAATATGTGTATTGGCATTATTAAACAGAGTCACTGTAGGTTCTTGTGTCCTCAGCGGGTGGCTTGGCATGCTCAGTGAACCGGAGGATGAGAGTGGGGGTTATTACCCTCCAATGTGATCTGAGTAATGGTATGAAGACTGGGACTGGTGACTGAAGAACAGTGGAGTGGAGCAAGAACTGGTACCGGAACAGACAACAGTACTAACCCACTGTACCAAATTCATTTATATGACCTTATTGGGCAAACTCATTTATCCAAAGCAACAATTACGGCATGATACAATCCAAGCAAGTAGGTATTAAGAGCCTTGCTCAGGGGCCTATAGCTTGGTGGCACAGGGACTTGAACACTTAACCTTTTGGTCTGCAGTCTTGTGCCTGAACCACTGAACCACCATTTTCCTGTCATATGTAAGAAAAGCATATATAAACAGGTCAGTGATCTTGTGCATTGACATGTTCTGTCATGTTTTTGTACAGTAAACTTGCTGGGGCCACTACTGTGGCCTGATTGATAAATGAACATGATGTATAGGTGATATACATCTTCATACTACAACAGAAGACAGAACTCTGCACAGTCCAGCCCAGAGTGTTATGGGGGAAGGGCGTGCAGGTTTTCTTTCAGAAGCCAAAGACCTGGCAGACCTTCAGCACCGTGGAGAGCGCCATTCTGTGGCCTGACAAACAGGGGAGCCAAACTGTGCAATAATAACACAACAGTGGCGTTTATTGCTCATTAGGTCTGAAAGTGTGCAGAGATACAAGAGGCACATCTTGCGTGACTTAGCTCTTCTGACTAAATGACGCTTCTGCAGTTAGATAAGAGCTTGACTGTGGAAACTGTGTAGGGTACATATGATGATCTAAAACGATGACCTTTTTAGTTAAAACAGTTTGAAAATCTAAAGTTTCCCCGAGCGACAGGAGTCTGCAAACAGCGCAGAACGTGCAAAGACAACATAGTTAAAAATAACCGGTGTATTTAAAAAGCCGACTTTCTTCTCTTTACATCTCCCGTAGCCCTGCCTGAGTCATTAGGCATTAGGGAACAGCCTAGGGCGCTAGGATCCGGAGGGGGATGGCTTTCTGCTCTGCTTCCCGCCTCACTGCTAATGAAAAAAAAGCAGCAGATTCCTGTGCCGGCGCGAGTGTGCTCACTTCCTAACTTCCTGCATGGAACTGCACGGACGCGCCTGACATCAGGAGCCTGTGCTCTGAACAAACCCGAGAAGCATCGCTTATTCCTTCAGGCCGAACCCATTAGGAACCGGATTAAACCCGGAAAATGTAAAGAGGAGAAGTGCAGATCCCGGGATGTGCGACACGTCCCATGAAATTTCGATCGCAGCGCTGTTCTGCTAATGTGCGCTTAAAATTGATTTCAAAGCGGTTTTGTCCCTCACTTACTGACTCTTGTTTCGTTCCGATCCGTGTCATGAGGATTCGAAGATACAGGCTCCCGTGCTGGACTCTGTCCCTGCTGCTCATCCAGTCCATCAGCGCTCATCCCGGTAAGTGTGAATACACACGTTTTATTTTTGAATCATCGGGACCGTGTCTGTGTTTTTTTAAGTTCCTGAACTCGGGCTAAACCAGCGATCGAGTAAACTGAGGAACAGTTTAGCACTAATGGCCCGAATCTCTTTGACCCGTGAAGGAAACATCTGTGATTATTTATTTAGGCCCTATTCAAATATGTAATCACCAATGGTTTTGTTTTGAGTTATATCTCTAAGGGTAGTGGTAGCTACTCAAATTGTGTTGATTTGCGTCTAGCCGTGTTTAAACGAGCGCTGAAGAGTTTCGTTTAGCACCCTCGAGCTTCATAGATCAATGATATTTCTTTGAGATTTTGTCAGGTTTGATCACTTTGTTTTCTATCTAAATCCTTGGTAATTTCTTTAGATAACATAAGCAACTAATCTACCTGAACTGTTATTAAATGTAAACAAAAATGACACTAATGAGAAATGTAAGCTTAGCCATTTCCTTTGAATACTCTCTAACACTAATACAATATGCCTTGTTTGGTCATGCCAAACAGATATTTATCCAGATTTGCTCGGGAATATACACCAGCACCAAAGTTACTCCTTCACTGCTCCGTTCCTCATTTCACCTTGTCTCTTGCAAATGTTTTGCTTGCATCTCTTGTTGGTTGGTTTCTTTTTTCATCCCATAAACTCCCTGCCCCTGCTCATATTCACCAAAAGCTGCAAGTTACATTAACCTGCCTTGAAGGAAAGTTGCTGAAGCATGTCAGTATGGGACTCTGCATTCTGTAAGATATCCTGATGGCTTTATTAGCGGGCTGATGAATGCTCTGGATAAGAGGCTTTGTCATATAAGGACGCACTAGGTTGTACTTGGCTTAGTCATCTGACCAATGATAAATATTCTTCATCAGCTTTTCTCCTTGCCTGTCCAAGCGTAATGATATTCTATATTAATGCAACAGCTTATTGCCTCCTTAAGTAATACATAATATTATGAAATATACAGTCGTGTTTATTCCGTACTTTAAATTAATACGTCTGGTATTTCTAATCAGTCCTAATTTGTGAGTAACAAAGAGTAACTGTTGAAACCTTAGAATTCTCCTTTACTGTGGAAGAAAACTTAGTGGAAGCACACAATTGTCCCGTCCTTTGTGTAAAGGCAGAGATCACAGTGGCCTGTTGAGACTGACACTCGGCCTCTCAGTCAAACAGGCATGAAGGTCTGCTGGAAGCTCCAGTCTGACAACCGAACCCATCAAGTGCCTCTTGTCAGTTTTTTTTATGCTTTACCTTGCCCTTCGTTCTACCCAGCAGCACTCACACTTTCCACTAATGAGCACTCCTCTGCCGGGTGATTGAATGGTCGTCTATGTAATGAAATCAGAAAGGAATTCTTTCTACCTCTCCTTTTTCTAATCTGTCTTTCTTCTATACCCTGACCTGCATAAAAGAGTCTGTAAATCGTTTAATTGAAAGCAGAGAGTGAAAAATCAATACAAGAGAAGCATTAAATTTAATGGAAAGCAGTGATCCAGATCCATATTTCATATCCACAGGATGGTTGTGACTTTTACATGTGTCACGGGCTTATTTTACCCTGGCTTTTCAGGGATCTTTAAAATTCATTTTAAGTGCTTTAGGCATAATGGGGAGTGGAATTGTTGTGTCTGGCCTAAATGACCATTTAGCTTTGCTCAGCCTTTTAGGTAAAAGATGAGACATGGACTAATTAAACTATAGGAAATGTGTAGAGGAAAAAAACCCCAGCAAATATAGTAATGTTTATACTCACCAGCCTGTTATTAGGTACACCTGTTCAACTGCTTGTTAATGCAAATATCTTATCAGCCAATCATTTAAGCATGTGGACATGGCCAAGACAATCTGCTGAAGTTCAAACCGAGCATCAAAATGGGGAGGAAAGGTGATTTAAGTGACTATGAACATGACATCATTGTTGGTGCTAGAAGGACTGGTCTGACTATTTCAGTAACTGCTGATCTACTGGGGGAGTACAGTCATAAAAAGAACAGTTTTTCGGACTATAATAGTGTATATTTCACACACTAGGGATTACAGAGTATAGTCATGAAAAGAAAATATCCAGTGTGGGGCAGTTCTGTGGGTGAAAGTAACTTGAGATGCCAGGGGTCAGAGGAGAATGGCCGGACTGGTTTGAGCTGATAGAAAGGCAACAGTAACTCTAATTACCACTTGTTACAACTGATGTATGGAGAAGAGCATCTCTAAACCTCCATGGTGGTAGTGTAATGGTGTGGGGGATATGTTTTGGCAGACTTTGGGCTTCTTAATATCAATTGAGCATAGTTTAAATACTTGAGTATTGTTCCTGACCATGTCCATTCCTTTATGACCACAGTGTACTCATCTTTTTATGGCTACTTCCAGCAGGATAATGCAACATATCACAAGTCTCAAATCATCTCAAACTGGTTTCTTGACCAAGACAATGAGTTCACTGCATTTAAATGGCCTCCAGATTCACCATATCTCAATTCAATAGAGCACCTTTGGAATGTGGTGGAACGGGAGATTCACATCATGGATGTACAGCTGCAAGATGCTGTTATGTCAATATAGACCAAGATCCCTGAGGAATCTAACCCATGAAGAATTAAAGACGTTCTGAAATCCCGGTACTGGCACGGTGTACTTAATGAAGTGGGCAGTGAATGTTTCTTAACAATTACTAGTAATAGCAAAATCATTTAAGAGCAGTATTGTTGTTGTATAATATGTTATTAAATGTAGTTCTATTTATTATTTATTATTTAGAACCTCTCTTATAACGTCTTTCTATCTAGGTCATATCTTTAGTCATGTAATTCACCGATATCATCTTATAAGCCTCACACAAGATCCATACACAGGCACCAAGGTGAGACATCATCTACAAAAGCACATACTTTCACATTAAACAATTTCATAGGGGCTTTTTCAACAATGAATATGCCTTGCCTTTCACAGAGATATCTTGTTACTGGGAAATTATGTTGGAATTGAATATGTCAGTATTTGCTTGGTTGTTTGTTATATGAGCCCGGTAAATGCTTGATTTGTCAAAACAAGTTTCATGCTGTGGCTATGTAAAGACCAATTATCTGCCATTTACCAAGCCTACATAACTCGTCAATTTGATTTTATGATTACCCAATGTGCCTGTGATGTACTGGGCAAAGAATGCTCCTCAGGAAGTAGAATCGATTCCTGTGCAGTAGGTTTTGTATCCAGGCGACATTGTTGTCATCTGAAATTCAAGGCTACAGCTTCTCTTGAATAGTTTGCATTTTTTTTGTTTCTTTTACTTTTTCTATCCCTGCTATGACTTAATAGTACGTATTTGTATTTACGTATAGTAAATATGGCAAGAAGTATCAACTATTATTATTTGTGATTATGTTAGTGAAGAAAAGCTTGAGTATTTCTAAATGTAAACTAAGCACAAACAAGTAAATGTTTGGTGACAAAATTTGTCACTGTGCTAAAAGATTTGGAAGAGTTTCGTTCGGATAAAAAACCCTGCAGAATAAAGAATAAAGTTCCATTTAATCTGACTTCATGTAAGAAACGTTTGATCTCAGTAAGGGTTTGCTAATGAAGCAGTGTAAATATTAAATAAGGAATTAAATATCAAATGGAGGAATTACAGGTATTTATAATAAGGAAAAATGAACTATGCCTGTCTGTTCCTGATAACGACCAAGCTTTGACTTTGAACCTAACGTCTTATTACTTAATATCACATTTCTGCAAACTTTAATGAACCATAACCCAGTGATTCTGAAACCTTGCCTGTTTATTCGCCAAGTGTGCTTTAAATGTATGTATTTCAATATGCAGATTTTTTCATGTTCATGTTTTTCCAACTTAAAAACCTCCAACAAAACATCTAATTTGACTAGGGTTGCCCAACGTTTTGCATAAGGCTTAATGTCTGAGGCAAAGCAACCAAAAACACACAGGTCTAGGCTGGATGCTTGTTGTTTTTGCAGTCTGTTTACCCATGAACTTCAGCAGTCATGTGTATGGATAACTTGCTATCTAATTCATTCATTTTCTAATCTGGTTAACCCTGGTCAGGGCGCGAGGCAGAAGCAACCGTAGATAGGGCACCAATTCACACACTCACACACTTATACACACAGTC
Source organism: Ancistrus triradiatus (assembly GCA_025084515.1). Classification (NCBI taxonomy): domain Eukaryota; kingdom Metazoa; phylum Chordata; class Actinopteri; order Siluriformes; family Loricariidae; genus Ancistrus; species Ancistrus triradiatus. Next base: position 246,129 of record JAJAGP010000885.1, on the reverse strand, counting down.
ATACACTAGGGGCACTTTAGACACACCAGTTAGACCCTTGTCTTTGGACTATGGGAGAAAACCAGAGTACCCCATGTAAACCCATGCCGACACAGGGAGGGCATGCAGACTCCATGCAGCATGGACCCAGACCATGTGACCTGGGATGGAACCCAGGAGGCAACACTGCTACCCACTGAGCCACCGTGCCACTCTTTACTTGATATCTCTGAGAGCCAAATTCTACCCAAAAAAGTCATACTTATTATGAGTGAAAAGAAAATGCACGGTGTAATCTGACTTGAATTATCTATACTGCTTAGCTTTTTATTGTTTGAAATAGAAATGAATGGAAAACAGCTGCAGCTTTCAAAAGATAGCCAGCGAGTTGCCAGCGAAGAGAGCCAGCGAACTGGAGAATCATTAAGATGAATCAATGACTCAGAGTCAAAACCATGTTTAGTGTCAGCGAGTCAACAGTGCCAGCATGAATTACTGAGGGAGTAGTGTTTTACATTTACTTATTGATGAAGCAGTGTATTTTACTCATTAATCAATCCATTTCTATTTTCAACAATGGCTTACCGTCTAATAAAGAACACTTAGCAGCTACTGGCAATATTCATGTTTTACAGTGTGCTCAGGATGATAGAAATTTGTCAACACTTAGCTGCTTGTTATATGCAGTGTACACGTTTAATAGTCCCAGTGAATTATTAGTATCTAGTATACTTCTGCCTAATATAACTGAAAATGAGGCACACCTGGTCTGCTTGAAGGGCCCCTGCCAAGGTGGGATATGAATTAACAGACAGGTTAAAATGCAGGATGGGACCCCAAGTATGGAGAGTGAGAGTGAAATGGGACCCATGGAGATGGATGATGCACAATAGGAGATAACCATCACCTCTCCAGAAGCAGCATACGAACTGGGGGTGCTTAGCATTGGGAAACAGTGCTCTACTAACTGAGCAACCACAGTCCATATACTGGATGATGATGGTTGTCTCCTGCTGTGCATCATCTCTGTCTGGGTGGCCACTCTCAGTGGGGTTCTGCTTATTGAGCACTGAATATCTTTTAATTTATTTCAGTCACACTGTTGGTGTACTTTACAGTAAATATTTGTGAATTCGTAGCACATTTTATTTTTTCGATATTGACAGCAGAATATTTACTTCACTCTGCAAAATGTTTAATAGTAATACCAAATGTGCACAGGTTGGAGTTTTATTTATATCTTAAAAGGCCAGTATTACACACATTTGTTTCTGTGAGGTGACCAATTAAAACACAGAAGGGGTGCAGTTATAATAACTTTGAAAGTGCTGAAAAACGCTCATTGCTTCGAAAGCAAGCAGCAACATGTGAATGTGCTGTTACATCTGCACTTACTTCTTTAGTTAGCAGTTTTCCCATCCATTGCGGGACAGCTGAGCTATTTGCTTTCTAAGCAATAAGCTTTTCTTAAAAGGGCTCAACGTTATTATAACCACACCCCCTCCGTGTACTGATTGGTCTCCTCACAGAAAATGTGATGCTTTCTGTTAATAGACTTACTTAAAAGGCCATGACAGACTTAGGAGCCAGTTCATGTTTTGTGTATTAATGGGTACACATCGAACGTGACATTAAAAATGTGGCATGACATTTTCAGATGCAGTTTTTTCGCCTCAAAACTATAAACACCGAATGTGACGAATTGAATTTTTTTCAGAAAAATAAACAGATAAGTGCGTGGGTCACATTTGTTAAATACCAGTGCTGTCAAATGATTCAAATATTTAATTGCATTAATCACATGTTTGATTCCTCAGATATGGCATTAAGGATTTATTTCTTTTAAAAAGCACTACACAGCCATGCAAATGGAAAATATAACCTTCAGCCTGATAGGTTTATTAATTTTAAAGAATTTAATAAACACAAAAAACACAACAGCGATTACAAAAACCAGAAACCTTTGTCATAAAAATAAGCTGTTCCTTTCATTAGGCACTTTTAATATCGCCATAACCTTCCTCCTACTACTTGCTCCTCACAAACAGCCATTGATGCAACTGTGCCACTAAATACATAAATACATACAAGCATTAGGTACTTTTATTAGAAACAAGCTGTGATTGGACAGTGAGTTTTTCTTGGTGGCGAAAGTTCGCAAAATTGAACAGAGGATGAATAAAATAATGACTGTGGAAGATAGCGTCATTACACACGAGCTCAAATTAATTTACTCTCGTCCGAATAAGTGACATGAAAAACGTGTTCTATGTGTAACAGCTTTAGACTTTAGTTTAGCTGCGAGAGACCCCAAGAGAGAATGTGGTTTATTATTTCAGAAACGTCACAGTAATCTTTGTTTTCAAATATGTAGCATGTACTCCAGCTCATATGATAATTCAATTCAGGAATGCCATGCTAACTAATCCGCTGCATGGAGCTGGAAGTGTTTGAATAGTGTATTATGATCTATACACTAATGACTTTCCCTCTTAGGAAGTCCAACTGTTTTGTCGTTTAAAATAGGCCAGACGTCTTATGAAACAATAAGACAATGGGGCAAATCTGCTTCCATAAATACAGGATGCAGAAAGGCATGCTGTTGCTGGTTTATGTACACAGTGTGGGCCTCACTGCTTTGACTTCATTTGACCATGAAGGAGCCACCTTGTTCCTTGCCTTAGACTTTGATAATGTTGATTAGATCTTTTCTTTCAAACAATGAACATGAAAATTACTGTGTAACTGCTTTATCGTGATTAGGGTCTGGAGCTTATGTCGGAAACACTGGGCGCAAGTGGGAATACAAACTAGAAAATACACCAGTCTATTACAGGGCATCACCCTTTCTCACTCACACATAGGGGAAATTTGGGGTACCCAGTCCACCTACTGGAATGTTTTTGAAATGTGGGCATTGCGAGAGCATTATTTGGTCTGTGCCAAGCTGCCACTGTTGGGTCCTTGAGCAAGACCCTTAAACCACAATTGCTTGGACTATAAGACTATATCAGGTGTAAGTCACTCTGGATGAGGGTGTCTGCTAAATGACTAACTCTAAATGTGAAATGGCGAACAGTAACAGAGCCAGTAAGTAGATATGGGTTGTTGATATGCAACATTACAGAATTTGGCAGCATCGTGCCATGCTATCTAACCATTACTGATTACACTCTACTCTCGCTCTCTCTCTCTGCCCGGCATTTCCTTACTTGTTTTTTTTCAAACCCGACGCTTGTTTAGTAGGATTACCTGTTCCTGTCGAATTGATTGCTCTTACTCCGAGTATCCTTCTGAGTGTAGGTGAACAGTAACTCTACACAAACCGTGTCAATCAAACTGCTAATGGGCAGACACTCTCATGCATGCCAGTCACAAAAAGGCTAGGATTGTTTTCCCCCCATTTTCTCTCGCTGTTCTGCATTCTGCCAGTTCCTATTACTTTGCCTTGTCTCTATTTATTGCCTCCAGTTTGAATGCCATATGCTCTTCTGTGTAGACAGATTATCTGATGGACTGTGTAAAATACAGGCAAAAGAAAGCAGCTGCAGCATATGAAGTACAAAGTTGGTGTAATGTAGCATGCTCTGCTTACCTAATTTGAGACAACAGTAATTGAGATGACTTTTTCCTTTAAAGCACATTTAATGGGTTTCGCAAACACACAACCGCTTCGGCTCCTCTGTTTAACCTTGTGACTTTGTGTGGAAAAAATGTCTCTCCAGAGCATCGCGTACATGTAAACACAAACCACAAAAAGAGATTAAACAGCTGGCGAGGGAGGTGGAAGGCTGGCTGAAGATAAACTAATAGAAGCTTGCTGCTCGCTAGCTCTGTGCAAAGCCACTGTAACTAAAGCAGATTATACTCTATTGTTGACACACAGAGAACAGTCATTCAGATGTCAGGTGGTTTGTTAAAGGATTGTCAACACCTAGGCAGAGCCAGTGACCCAGCAGGTCAGTTCCAACATTTGATGCCTGAAAGCACAGCAGGACTAATCCATGTCAGGTATTGACGATGTGCATAGTTATTATCAATACTGTAGCTACGAGTCTGTGTGACCTTTCCATCTCTGAGGTCTGTGTGTGTTGCCTCTGGCCTTTAAGAGATTGCTGTGTAAATTGTGTGTTGTGCTATTCTGCCTGTTTGTTCAGCAGATTTAGAGCTTCCACAAAAGATTAGGGAATTTTTTTTTCTTTTTTTTAACAAAAGGACTGAGAGATTAACCTGTCATGACTGTATGTGTTTGTAACAGAGCAAGAAATGCCAAACTATATCACTTGCAACTTTAAGCCTTTTGATTAACCATCTTCATTTTCCTAACAGAGACTTTTTTCCTTTCCATGTTACTGTATGCTTGGCTTTCTCTGTCTTCAAGTGCCCCCACAAATGCTCAATGGGGTTCAGTTGCCTTGAACCGTGCTGGAGCATGTTTGGCCCCCTCGCCACTTCCTCACTTACTCCTGCTCACACTGGTCTCACCGAAACATGCTCCAGCACGCTTTCGTCATCATGATAGGCGCTCGCACAGCACATCCTACTTCATGGTTGTACAAATGTGATCGGGTAACCACATACTTTTGTGCCTTTCTTTGGTTTTGTTTTGTGCGCGCTGACACACAGCTCTAATACTCGTTATAATTAGTGCATTGATTATAAAGGTCATTGTGATTCGGCTTCTCGTGCTGCACAGCGGACTTCATGCTTGTACTTACTATGTGACTATTTTGGTTTCAGTTTGTTTACGCTGACACACAACCCTAATAAGCCTTATAATAAATGCACTGATTATGTGACTATTTTTCGGCTTCTCGTGCTGCACGTAAGATGTTTAAGGAGGCAGCTGACACTGTTTTCCACGCTGGAGCACGATTCGTGATCACACTACATATGTGCAGCGAATCGATTCAGTGTATCGCATCCCGACACGATTCGGAGTGACCACACTAGTCAAATGAACCGCGCTTGGGGTGTCAAACGCTCCCGAGCGCCATACGAATTGCCGAGTGTGAGTACTGTATATATTTATTTATTCGTCCATTTATGGTAATTTATTCTTTTAATACTTAGAATCACAATAGTAAAACGCTGGTGTTGTGAAAAATCATCTAAATATACGCAGAAGAAGCTATAAAAGAGCGTTAATAGACCTTGTAATTGTACAGGTAAATGGCAAAAAAATCACAATGGCACAGTAGAAAACTGAAAGCAAAAATAAAGAGACTAATGTGTCTAATGAGTGCAGTTCTTAATCAGAAGAACTGATGTACTGTGGGAGGAAAGCAGGGTGGGAGTGTTTTTCTGTGCGAGATATTTGCGAAAATAACAGAGTTGTTTTTGTACAGTGCTTTTAAACCTGAGCAGGCATATAATGTCAGTGTGACTTAATCTGGTGTCAGGCTGGTGTGAGGAAGAGGGCTTTGTACAATAATGCTGCACCTTGCTGCCGTCACCATCGCTTCAGAGTCTGGTGAATATTTACCAGTTTCTGCTGCATACTCTCTTCCCTTCTGTGGATGTCAATTTCCCGACCCCTGTACGCACACATGCGCATGTGGCGGCTGCTGACTTGTAACTATCGTTACGAGACCCGAGGGATTTAGAGCACTTCAGAAAGCCTCTGCTGCAGAACTGTAGATCTTAAAAACATTTCGCAAAATGGATGAGGGAACAGGGTCAACAACAGGGTGCCACAGATATTTATTACTCTGCTCAACAGCAAGTCACAGCAAAGTGTGGAAAATGCACAGAACATGCACTGATATATACAGTATCTAGGGTGCAGAAGAAACGTGACAGTTTTAACTAAACAGGACATAATTGGCTCATCTCCAGTTTCAGGAATGTTCTCTCCACATATTATTTCACCTTTTACTGCTTTACATCTGGAACTCATCATCGGTTGTCCAAAGTAAACACACGATGTACGAGTCAAATGTACGAGTATGAATGGCCCTTTTCCTGTGTGTGTTTAGAGAAAGGATTAAATAAATATGTATAATGCTTCATTACATTACAGTTAAGTTCTTTAAAAATTCTACAATCCTACAGTGTACTTATGATTAAACTTACAGAACTCTCTCATCTTTCTAAGTAGGAGAACTTGCACAATCTGTGTGCTGACTAAATACTTTTTTGCCCCATTGTGTGTGTGTGTATATATATATATATATATATATATATATAAAATGCTTCATGGTTTGACGTGCAGTGCATCCAGAGGTGCTCTTTTGCATACCTCGGTTGTAAAAAGTGGATATTTCAGGTACTGTTGCCTTTCTATAAGCTTGATCCAGTCTGGCAATTCTCCTCTGACATCAACAAGGCATTTTCACCCAGACAACTGCCACTTACTGAATATTTTCTCTTTTTTGGACTATTCTCTGTAAACCCTAGAGGTGCCTGTGCATGAAAATCCCAGAAGATCACTAACCTTCTATCACCAACAACCACGCCAAGTCACTTAAATCACCTTTCTTCACAATTCTGATGCTCAGTTTGCCAGGTCGTCTTGACCATTTCAGCCACGTTTACATGCCTAAATGCTTTGAGTTGCTATCATGTGATTGGCTGGTTAGCACTGACAAGCAGTTTAACAATTGTACCTAATAAAGTGGTCTGTGAGTGTGTATATGGTATATTACTTACACACACACACACACACACACACAGACTATAAAGACAAAAGTTTGTCGACAACCCTTCTAATTATTGTGCTCTGGTATTTCAGAAACACTCACTTGTAACACATTCACAATTTAAAGTTTACATTTCTGGATTCTGCAAACAGTGGCAGTAGAGAATGGGTTGAGCTGAATACCCCAGTGACTCTCAATTTGACACATTTATAGTATAGTACATTACAATTATAGTATAGTTCATTTATAGTACCGTATTTTTCGGACCATAAGGCGCACTTAATATCCTTTAACTTTCTCAAGAATCGACAGTGCGCCTTAAAATGCGGTGTGTCTAATGTATGAATTAATTCTGGTTGTGCTTCCTGACCTAGAACCGATTGTAGATGGTACACGGCGCTCATAAATCTGTCAAAATGTTTTAGCACTGCCTTGGTAAGTTACGAAGCTCACGGCCACCATAGTGCGCAGCATCGCTGAGTAATACGGTATGTGCTTCAGCATTAGGGTGTGTGCATCCATTCATTTATTTTCGAAGCGGATTTCAAACAACGCTATCAGTCACGCAGTACAACATGGACATAGAGCAGCTGCGAGAGAATTCAACATTAACGAATCAATGGTACGGAAGTGGAGGAAGCAAGAAGACGCCCTGTGCCAGGTAAAGACCAAACTGAGCTTCCGACGGAACTTAAGAGTTTTGTTTCATTTCATGCGCCTTATAACCCGGTGCGCTTTATGTATGAAAATATACCCGTTAGCAGCCGATCATTGATATCGTGCCTTATAACCCGGTGCGCTTTATACCCGAAAAATACGGTATATAAAATAGTTTCTGCTTCCAACAAGTCCGTTCATCAACTTTGTTCTTGCTGTAGTTAAACAAAGTCCATAGTGAATCTGTTTACTAACCTTGACCTCAAAATTCACTGGAATGCCAAAAGTGAGCCAGGGCTTATTGTCTATCATCAGAAACCAACCTCACAGTCATGTTCCAAAATCTAGTGCAAAGCCCTTTTAGAAGAACAAAAAGCTGTTGTAGCAGCAAAGGTGGTGGGGAAACTTTTTTTTGGGTTTCTATATTAGTGATATAGCAGATTGATCGAGCTGATTAATGCCATTTTGAAATAACCGGCATCGGCCGATATCTGCCCTTATGAAGCTGATATGCAAAAATAGTGGGGAAAATGCAGAGTAACTTTGTTTTCCTGCATTAGAAATTGCTGCTCATAAACTGGGACTAAAAACAAAAGAGATGTTGAGAAAACGTTCATTGAGGGTGGAGCCATTTAGTAGAAGATTGGTTCTAGCATTACAACTTACTGACCTTAACTGGAACTGGGACTGAAAGCAAAAATATGGTGCTACCATATGCACTACTCTAACAATGTTTTTTTGCAAGTATATACATATTTTCATTTTGTTCCAAGAAATGTGATAGTGTTATATAATAAATGTTGTAGTTAACAGCAATAAAACTTTCTTTTTTTATTTATAAAAAAGACAGAGTGCAAACAGAGACAATGCATGTACAGCTTAAATGAATGATTGTTTAAGTTCAGCAGTTTGGTGTCTCATTTATTGTTATTGGTTATATCAGTTGCAAAACAAAATTTGTGACATCGGCATTATATGTGTATATATATATATATGTATTTCTGTCACCCTGCTTCGGCGTCTGCCATTAAAAAACCCATATCAGTCGACGACTAGTCTACATAGTGCATATTAGATCAAATAGACAGATTGTATATTAGATTAAATAGACAGATGGCCTGACTAAGATCCAGGTCAGGAATATTATGTCAGTCAAACCAGGCTCAATACAATAAAATAAAACAATCATGACCTGCCTTTTACTATGCATGGCTCCTTCAATAGATTATGAACGCTAACAAATGAACTGTTTACAGTGTGATCTGTCTCCCTCTTTCAGGGGATTAAAGCTGAAATAGGACAAGATGGCTGGCCAATGACAGCGTGTTAAATTGTTGGCTAACCAATAAATGCATCCTTAATTGCCAAGACCAACTGAATTGACTTAGTTCAGCGCCTAATTAATCTCCAATGTAATGATGCAAGCGGGAGTAAGAACAGTGTGGAGAATAGGAAAATGTGTTTGTGCAAACGTAGCATTTTCCCCTGGATTGAGCCACTGGTAGGTGGTGAAGTGAGTGCTTTGAAGTGAGATATAAATACAGGAATCCCCTTCTGGCCCCAACGTGATGATCTCTAGGTGAGAAAGCAGTCGCATAGGCGCTGGGATGATGTGACCAGAAAATTCATGCCACCATCAGGACTGGCTTGTTTACATTCATTCACATTCAGACATCATTCGTTTATTATCCCGGCCCGTGGGTAGTGGGCTTTCAGCTTTTGTTTCTCTCTGGCATGCCTGTTTGACTGTGCTGGAGAAGCAGAAGCTGTTTAACAGAATACAAAGCAGCATGCTCACAGGCACGTTAGGTCTTCTTCAAGATCACTTTCACATATGCAGGCTATCTCCCGAAGGTGCGCCGAGGCTTTGAAACATACTGAGTGAGATAAACAGGACAATTACAGAGCTGCGGGGAGAATCACAGGACAGATTATGCTACACATTTTTTATAGCGTGTGTTTTAAAGGAGTGTGGGTTGCTGCTTAAATATAATAAAGGGACTGCAGGGGCACACTGATTCTGCTCAGCAAGAAACACTGTAATACATGCGCAGAGCTGTGCAAGCCTGCCTAGTTTAGTACTGGATTTTTTCCCTCTTATTTTGTCTTTGTCTTACCCCTCTTTTTCACCCTCCCCTCTTTAGTCTCCCGTGTTGCTCTGCTACAAATTAACTTGCAGACCTCTGAATGTAATGCTTTATTCTTGTGCTCGAAACACTTTGTCTTCTTGAAACATAAGTTGCTTGGGGAGCAAGCATAATGTTATCTCCAGTCAGGTGGACATGATGTCAATTTAATGATGCAGATCAACAAGACCTTATTATTTCACAGATGGACCATTTGCAATTATTTTCTAATCTTATAAAAGAGTTATTGTGAGAAATCTCAAAAGTTCAAGATTAAGGAGAGAGTTCTAAGTTCTAAGTAAGCATTGCAGTGAAGAGGTCATGCCTTTGAAAGAAGAAGTTAACCTCTCTTGTGTTTGAAAGAAATTTATTATCATGAATAAGACTGATTTACTGTGATAAGCTTGAACCATTGATTTAGACTAAATCTTTTTGAATACCTGTTTTGAGGCCTATTTGCTTTTGGAACAGTAATAGTAATTTCACATAGCATTATTGATGGCCCTTTTTATGGCTTTTGTGATATTACTGCTGCACGTATTGTACAGAAAATGAGATATTGATGCTGGTGCGACACTTTCAGCCCTTGCTATTTGGGCTATTCACAATAGACATGAAAAGCATATACTGTTTTTTTAGGTAGATCATTTTTAATGGTTTGTCATTACCTGTTTACATATGGGTAGGACAGATAGCACAGCACAGTGCAATCCTGGCTCAGCTGCTGTCTGCGTTGGGTTTCCTCAGACATTTTATGGAACTAAGTCAGGGCCTTATTTTGACCTTATTTGTTATGATGAAAATTTTGTGACATACAGTTGTGCTTGAAGCCTTCGGAATTTTCTATATTTCTACATAAATAGTCCCTAAATCATCATCAGATTTTCACTGAAGTCCTAAAAGATTATATCTAGTACCCAAGTAATGAAGAAGATATTATATTTGGATATTTAATTATTAAGGAAAAACCGGCAGGTTATTATATCTCCAATAGTTGTCAGGATTGTTCCTGTGCCACGTGATGGGCCATTGTTGATTCTGATTGTGTTCTTCTGATAGTTCTCTTGAAAACTTGAACTTGGAGTGATCTTCATTGGTCAACCAAGTAATAGCAGTGTTGAATTTCTTCCATCTGTACATAAATCTGTCTGACAGTGGATTGGTACCATCCAAAAACATGGTGATTTTGCAATCTTTTGCTTCGTGATGAGCATCAAGAACTCTTTCTCTGAGGTACTCATAAATCTCCTTTTTTGTGGCATGATAGACTTTCACAAGCATGTTTTGTGAAAATCAGACAGATTGATAGATCTCTGTTTTTCATATACAAGGCACCCACTCATGCCTGATTGTCATCCCATTGATTGAAAACACCTGACTCTAATTTCATCTTCAAATTAACTGCTAATCCTAGAGGTTCACACAATTTTGTTATCAAGTATAATATTTTTTCTCACTTGTTTAATTGGGTTTTTAGGACTTGTGTGAAAACTTTCAAGCACCACTGCAAATAAAGTGTATTTACTAAAGCAGGATATAAGAAATGGGAGAGAGCTTTAAGGATTTGGAAGCAGGCACTGCGTTTTCTCTTGAAGGGGTCCTTCTTGCATCACATAGGTTGCATCGCATAAAGAAAGAGGGTTCTAAAATACATCTGGGCCAGCATGTTTCAGATGTCAGACTACTTGTTGTCAGATTATTTTACCACTCCATCATGTCAGTGCTGGATCTAGGACTGGAATCAGTTCATTACTGATAATATTATTTAGGGAATGACTGTTATCCTCAGTGTAAATCCAATATTTGAATATTCAAGAAAGTCTAAATCAGTCATACTAGTGCTGGTTTGAGAGTTACACATGACTCTTTGATTTCAAAATGTGCTCTAGCTCTTAAAATGCCTCATTTCTACATAGAATAAAGTCCATATGAGAGAAGGAGAGAAGTATAAAAACAAGGATGATCAACGTAGTGGGCTACAGTTACATAGTAATCTTCTCAAAGAGAAAGTGGGCTAGACAACACTACATGTATTCACCCTATACTGTATGCTGGATAGAATATTTGTTTTGTAATTAATCTATTGCTTTTAATTATGCAGAAGATAAAAGTTTATATGCCATAGTTTTTGGAATTTAAAAACAGCCTGAACATACAACATATAGTCAGCCCTTATGTAACAATAGCAATCATCAAATAAAAAACCATAGAGTTAAATAAAATAATAGTGCTTAGCTGTTGCAGGTGAACATGGTGTGAGATAACACCTGCCAAACCATGATACTGAAATTATGTCCATTTACTGTTATGTTTTCTGTTATTTTTTACAATATTAATAACTAATAATAACCCATTACACTGTAATAACAATCCATATTGAGTATGGTGTAGTTGTATTGCTTTAACAATAAAAGAGATGGCCTGGGTAAACTGGCTTAGTAATGAACAAATCAAGAGGATTACATGATATTCTACAGTTTTTTAAAGCCATGTTCTATCTGTGTCTTTGTTTTGTCCAGCCACATCCCTAAAAACAAAGGGAATGGTCAATCAGAGAGCAAGGAGGGCAGTAGGAGAACCCTATTGGGCATATTCAGGTGAGTTATCACTCTTCTCTCAATCATGAAAGTTTTCGTTTTCGAATGGCACCATCATTGCTCATTTTCCTTTTTGCTACATTTGATTAGTTCACTGTAATCAAATGCAATTTCCTGTCTTTGGATGTAGTAATGAGGCTTTTTTTATTCTACAAGGTACTGAATCCACTGGCTTAGCTGTACATCTGATATATTTTTTTTAGAGATCATATATAATATTTTTCAATCAAGTCTTGGACGTGCAAGCACAGGCAAAAATCAGTGTAGAGAGGTCTGGGTTTCACACTAGAACGCTGCAGAGGGCTATAAAATTAGATCCATAAGTAAGTTAATTACGCTTGATAAATATGCCAGCCAAATTCAATAACCAGAAATTCATATGATATACAAAGCTGGGCTTAAACCAAGTCAAGAGTGGCAATATAGACAACAATACGCAATTCTGGAATAGTTAAATTGTATAACATATAAAGAACTGTCATTTTTTATTTATTGACACCATGTTTTTGTTCAGCTTACACCAGATCCCAGTAGTTCATCTCTCTACTGGCTTCCTTTGGCTGCATTCAGCTGTATTGTAACTTTTTATATTGCCAGTGACAGTTCATGTCTGGTTGTGCTCTTTTGTTTGTTTGCTGCACACTGTCCTTCTGAAAGACTCCCAACAAACAAGGAGCCTTTATACCAGCAGTCCTAGTGCTTCTGGTGGGGAGTTATCTTTATGCATTTTACTTTTTCTTGCCTTTATGCCCCTTGGCAGCATCATAAGTGTGTTTACCATGTAGAAAACCACTCAAGAGACCTCTTTTCTGAGACTGCTAACTTTGGAAAGGTAATAATGGGTCTTAGAATTGTCACTTGAGTGTCTCTTTCAGTGAGTATCATTGCAGTAGTCTGTTTCAGTGCATGTTTTTAATTAGTTCTCTCCCCATATATATTTCTCTCTCTCACACACACACACACACACACACACACACACACACACACACACACACACACACACACACACACACACACAGAGATCAGCCATAAACCTTTTTCTACATTCATTATCCATTTTTCATTGTTCATCTGTAATTCTAAAATTACAGACTGTAGTCCACCTGTTGGTCTGCATACATTGTAACCTCCTGTTACCCTCTGCTTCAATGGTCATAACCCCACAGAGCAGGTATTATTTGAGTGATGGACTACTTTGAGCATTATGCCGATGATGTGGTGTGTTAGTGTGTGTTGCACTGGTACGAGTTGATCAGAACAGCAGTGATGCTGGAGTTTTTAAACATCCCAGCATCACTGCTAGACTGAGAATTGTCCATCAACCAGAAATATCCAGCCAACAGTGTTCTCTGGATAATGTCCCATGATGACTGATGAAGGACCAGAAGATAACTAACACAATGGAAGAACAGGGTGAAAGGGAGCTAACAAAGTATGTAGAGAAACAGATGGACTACAGTCTAACCACAGATGTTCTGTGGATGTAGACTTGCTCAAATCCTTCTCCATGTAATTCCAGACAGACTCGATGACGTTGAGATCAGTGCTCTGTGGGGGCCATATCATTACTTTTAGGACTCCTTGTTCTTCTTTACGCTGAAGATAGTTCATAATGACCCTGGCTCTATGTTTGGAGTCATTGTCCTGCTTCAGCATAAATTTGGAGCCAATCAGATACCTCCCTGATGGCATGATGGATAAATATTTGTCTGTATTTCTCAGCATAGAGGACACCGTTAATCCTGACCAAATCCGCAACTCCTTTTGCTGAAATGCAGACCCAAACTTGCAAGGAACCTCCACCATGCTTCACCGCTCTCCAGCCCTTTGGCGAACCAACTGCCATCTGTTACAGCCAAATAGTTCAAATTTTGACTCCTCACTCCAGAGCACCTGCTGCCACTTTTCTGCACACCAGTGCCTATGTTTTCAAGCATAGCTGAGTCGCTTCACCTTGTTTTTTGGTTGCAATTCTTCTATGAAGACAACTTCTGGCCAGAGATGTCTCAACAGAAAATGGGTGGTTTCTGCCAGTTCTGAGCTGATGGCACTGCTGAACATCTTCCAATTTCAAAGGGCAGTAAACATGATGTGTCTTTCATCTGCTACACTAAGTTTCATTGACTGACATCTGCGTCTACAGTCCTCAACATTGGCTGTTTCCTTATTCTTCTTCAAAACAACTTGAACATCACATCTTGGAACCCCAGTCTGCTTTGAAATATTTGCCTGGAAGAGACATTGTATATATACAGTCTAAACTTGTTTTTATAATCAAATAATGTAATATAATAATGTGTATGTGTATGTATATATATACTGCTCAAAATAATAAAGGGAATACTCACGTAACACATTCTAGATCTGAAGGAATGAAATATTCTCATTGAATACTTTGTTCTGTACAGAGTTTGAATGTGCTGACCACAAAATCACACAAAAAATCATCAATGGAAATCAAATTTATTAACCAATGGAGACCTGGATTTGGAGTCACACACAAAGTTAAATTGGAAAAACACACTACAGGCTGATCCAACTTTGATGTAAATGTCCCTAAAACAAGTCAAAATGAGGCTCAATATTGTGTGTGGCCTCCCACATGCCTGTATGACCTCCCTACAACGCCTGGGCATGCTCCTGATGCGGTGGCGGATGGTCTCCTGAGGGATCTCATCCCAGACCTGGACTAAAGCATCCGCCAACTCCTGGACAGTCTGTGGTGCAACTGATGTTGGTGGATGGAGCGAGACATGATGTCCCAGATGTGCTCAATCGGATTCAGGTCTGGGGAACGGGCGGGCCAGTCCATAGCTTCAATGCCTTAATCTTGCAGGAACTGCTGACACACACTCCAGCCACACGAGGTCTAGCATTGTCCTGCATTAGGAGGAACCCAGGGCCAACGCACCAGCATATGGTCTCACAAGGGTCTGAGGATCTCATCTCGGTACATAATGGCAGTCAGGCTACCTCTGGCGAGCACATGGAATGCTGTGCGGCCCTCCAATGAAATGACCACCCCACACCATTACTGATCCACTGCCAAACCCGTCATGCTGAAGGATGTTGCAGGCAGCAGATCGCTCTCCACGGCGTCTCCAGACTCTGTCATGTCTGTCACATGTGCTCAGTGTGAAACCTGCTTTCATGTGTAAAGAGCACTGGGTGCCAGTGGCGAATTTGCCAATCCTGGTGTTCTCTGGCAAATGCCAAGCGTCCTGCACGGTGTTGGGCTGTGAGCACAAACCCCCATCTGTGGACGTCGGGCCCTCATATCATCCTCATGGAGTCGGTTTCTAACCGTTTGTGCAGACTCATGCACATTTGTGGCCTGCTGGCAGTGCTCCTCCTGTTCCTCCTTGCACAAAGGCGGAGGTAGCGGTCCTGCTGCTGGGTTGTTGCCCTCCTACGACCTCCTCCACGTCTCCTGGTGTACTGTCCTGTCTCCTGGTAGCGCCTCCAGCCTCTGGACACTACGCTGACAGACACAGCAAACCGTCTTGCCACAACTCGCATTGATGTGCCATCATGGATGAGCTGCACTACCTGAGCCACTTGTGTGGGTTGTAGAGTCCGTCTCATGCTACCACCAACATTCAAAAGTGACCAAAACATCAGCCAGAAAGCATAGGTACTGAGACTGTCTGTGGTCCCCACCTGCAGAACCACTCCTTTATAGAGTGGGTCTTGCTAATTGCCAATAATTTCCACCTGTTGTCTATTCCATTTGCACAACAGCATGTGAAATAGATTGTCAAATCAGTGTTGCTTCCTAAGTGGACAGTTTTGATTTCACAGAAGTTTGATTTACTCGGAGTTATTGTGCTGTTTAAGTGTTCCCTTTATTGTTTTGAGCAGTATATATATATATATATATATATATATATATATATATATATATATATATATATATACTGTCTCAAAAAATATATATATACACACACACATTATATTATTTGATTATAAAAACGAGTTTCAGTCAGATAGTTAGTTATAGTGGTTTATAATAATTTATTTTTTTATAGTTACTACTTTAAATAATTCAGTTTTTAGCAGTGATTGCCTTTGAGTCGTGCTAAAAACCCTTGACTGTGACATTTGGTCTGTCCATAGTCAATACTGAAAACTGTAAGCATTCGCGTTTGACAGTATGAGTGCTTAGTAGGCCTTTTAAAATTAATTTAAGAGTAATGACCAAAGTTCATGGCATATGAACAGCTGGGAGTGTGAAAAGATTCAACTTTTAGAAAAGGTCTTCACTTGGTTGGTTGGTGTAAAAGTGTTATGCCTTAATGCACTTTTAAATTCCTTTGGCATTTAAGTGCCATTATTAGCAAGTTTCTCTTTTTGTAAGTGTGTGTTCTGAGAGGAGACAGAAGGTGGTTGTACCTTTCATGCTCACAGTCATTTCATGTGCCAGAGGGTTTCTGTATGCTCCTTTTATCTTTGTGCTGTCCTCCAACCCATGTCTTTGCTCTCTGTACAGCAAAGGAAAACAACGCAAGGAGGAAATGATCAAATGCTAAAATCTGCACGCTATAAATAACAAGCACGTGCTGGGTAAATACAATCAAAAGTGGGTGAACCCAGTCATTTACCTGTAATCGACTTTATTAAACCTGCGGGGTTCTGTAAATCCACACAAACCGTTTATGGCCACTTTAAATTGTGTAATATGAATAGTGAGGGTGGAAACTGCAAATTTCATGCCAGAAGACCCAACCTGTTTTTGGCAGTCAGAATCGATCTCATCGTTTGCAACCCTCTGTGTGATCAGGTGTATTTCCTCAGCCATACATCCATGGGTGGCTTTATGAAATCACTGCAGTGGCTATGAAATGCTTGTCTTTGAGTATTTAGGCCATGACTAAGACTGATAACATCTCCAGGAGGCAGTTCCATTATCTAAATTCCTGTTATTTTCCAGCTCTGTTTCACACTCTTCTCTCTGTTACACACAGTGGCATACAGATGATTGGCCCTCACCATTAATTTGCTATCAGTCTCTCTTCCAATCACTCTGTAATTTGTGTTTTGTTTTTAACTGCAAATTGAAATGGCACAGTCTCTGCTGGAGACCTATCCAATGTCTTATCTAAACTACGCCTTAGTCAACTATATTTTATGAACAACTGTTTATTGTTTTTTAAGTGATAATCACACATATGAGAACGATCTCACTGGGTATAACAGTAAGTCAATTACCTCTAAATGATATAAAGTAGGTCATTTAGGTAATTTAAATCTAATTAAACAGAGAAATGTGCTTCATACTGTCATTAGTAAGAACTAATGTCTGAATCTAGTCGTAATCTAGCAATAATGTTAGCCAGGATAATCAAGCCTGGATTGTGATTTATTTGAACTATGTGTGTAGAGGTACGCTCAGCTCAGAAATCGAGTATTACATTCTGTACCATGGTTGCAGCAAGGTCATGGATCATTACACAGATTTTGTTCCTTAATCTGCCATTTTCCTATGTCTTGTCTCTCTGTATACTTTAAGCTTAAATTCAACCCAAATTTTATTAAATGTATTTTTGCTTATTCCGTTCTTTTTTGGGGAGTGTGCACTTTTGTCAAAGTACAAAAATGATCACTGCAGCAGATTTGCTGATTTTTTTTTATTTTTATTTTTTAAGAAACAGCAAGCTGCAGACCTGAAATACATATTATATAACAACCAATTGTGTTATAGTATGCAAATGCAGGCTCTACAAAATATTTGCGTTGTTATACTGCTTTTCCTGGGAAATGGGTAGGGTTCTGCATGGTTGGTTCCAACTTTCCAGAATTATACAGGATCTGGATTGTTTGATGAGGATGAAGGTGTTGGCATACATCAGTGCAGGACTCCCACAAGAGTCTGAGGTTTTGAGGCAACAACTTATGAAGCAGGACTAATCTGGAGGGTTGTAGACAGAAGCAGTATCTCAGACAGCTTGTCAGGGACTGCATGACACAACATACAGACAACAAGTAAATACACATTTATAAAACATTTTCTCTTACATGTGTTGTTTTAATGTAACAGAGAATATCTTTTTTATGTAATGTTAGTCCACAAACGTGTAGGATTATATGATTGCTTTAATAATAACTGATCTCACAAGAGCCATTTAATGCTTGTAATCAACCTATACACACTGTACATCATTGTACACCTACTCATTCATGAAATTATCAGCCAATTGTGTGGCAGCAACGCAATGCATAAAATCAAGGGGGGCTGTGATCTCAGTGATTTTTGGCCAAGGCTTTGGTTTGTGCCAGACAGACTGGTTTGTGTATTTCTACTTCATCTCTTGGGATTCTCATGCACTATGGTCTTTATAGTTTACTCAGAATGGTGCAATAAAGAAAAACATTTAAGGAGCAGTAGTTCTGCAGATGGAAGCATGTTGATGGATAGAGAGGTTAGCAAACAATGGCCAGACTGGTTTGAGCTGATAGAAAGGCTACGTTAACTCAGATAAGCACACTGTATAATTGTAGTCAGCAGAAAATTATCTTAGAAGACCACGTTGGACTCCACTTCAGTCAGTTAAAACCCAAAAGCTGATATATATTTACGTATATATATATATATATATATATATATATATATATATATATGCCAGCTAAAGTGGAGTAGGTAAGGGTTTCCAAATTTCCTGCAATTTTAAACAGGATTTGAAGTTGAGTGTGCGTGAACCATTACATATTAAAAGTTATTCAATATGTACTACATTCACCTTCAGGCTTTTCTTTGTTAATAATATGTAGAATTAATCAGGCATTTTTCCTCTTTGTGCTAGTTCAAAATAACCTGTGGTGTAATTTAGAAAATTAATGCAAAATAAAAACGAATCATGACATTCAAATAAATTGTATACTAATTAGCTTGCTATGCTTGTTCACTAATTTTAGCAAAGCAAGGGTTGAAATAAAAGTATACATCAAGATAAAATGCTAAAAGTGTGTGTGTGTGTGTGAGAGAGAGAGAGAGAGAGAGAGAGAGAGAGAGAGAGAGAGAGAGGAAATGTCCATGGAAAATTGTCCTATCATATTACTATTTATAGCTATACAGTGGTGTTTGAAAGCTTGTCAAACCTTTTGAATGTCCTATATTTCTGCATAAATATGTTGTAAAGCAGCATCTGATTTTGAAGTAGATAGAAATGAGACAAAAACAGTATACTTAGTCATTTATTTATGATCCAGTACTATGTATATGTGAGTGCCAAAGGAATGTGAACCGTTTTCAGTATCTAGTGTGACCCCCCTGTGCAGCAATAACTGCATAAACGTTTCCTGTAACTGTTGATCAGTCCTGCACAACGGCTTGGAGGAATTTTAGCCCATTCCTCCGTACAGAACAGCTTCAGCTCTGGGACGTTGGTGGGTTTCCTCACGTGAACTGCTTGCTTCAGGTCCTTCCACATTTATTTGGCTTTCCCATTCCCATTTCAAAACAATAATGTTATTCTTCTTTAACCATTCTTTGATAGAGCATCTTGTGTGCTTAGAGTCGTTGTCTTGCAGCATGACCCACATTCTCTTGAAATTCAGATGACAGACAGAAGTCCTGACATTTTCCATTAGAATTTTGCTAGTCTCATTCAGAATGCATTGTTCTATTAAAGCTGCCCTGGTCCAGATGCAACAAAATGGGCACAAACCATGATACCACCACCATGTTTCTCCATAAATCTGTTATTATGCTGGAATGCAATGTTTTGTTTCTACAGACATAATGCTTCTTATTTCAAATAAAAATATATATTTTGGCCTTGTTTTTTCTGCTTTATAGTTTTCAATAGTTTTCTGGTTTGATCTTTAGCAAACTGCAGATGAGAAGTTTGTTTTGGAAAGCAGTACCTGCCATAACATTTATGTTCTGTGTTCTTCTGATGGTGAACTCATGAACAATAACTTTACCCGAGGCCATTAGCTTCGTAGAACAAACCCTGAGTTCCTTGTGACCTCACAGACTATTACACGCCATGCTCTAAGTGATCTTTGTTGGTCGACCACTCCTAGGGAGGGTAACAATGGTCTGGAATTTCCTCTATTTGTACACGATCTGTCTGACTGTGGATGTTGAAGTCAAAACTCTTCAAATATGGCTTTGTGTTTTTTCAGCCTAATGAGCATCAAAAACCCTGATGTCCTCACAAATTCTCCTTTGTTTGTGCCATGATACACTTTCCAATGTCGAGATCAGACATGCTCTTTAAATACAAGAGGGTGCCCAGTCACACCTGATTGTCAGCACATTGATTGACTCTAATTTCAGCTTTGCGTTAACTTCTTCTAATTAATCCTATTTTAGGTCATATTTTAGGTCATAGGTTTGCAGAAATATAGGAAATTGTATAATCTTCAAAAGCTTTCAAGCACCACTATAATACAGTATGCAGTGTTAACATTTATGATGGAGACTGAAAATGACCACAATGTGCTTCAACAGTTGCTGGTCATGCTGGTTTAGACAGTCTCTCTGGAATTTGTGAATTATACTGCTTTGTATAGGGAGTGTGCTTGGTAAAACTTTCCCAACTCCACCCATACTGTAGTCTGAACACAATGCAGATGATAAGATCTCAACGTCTGAAAGGAAGAGGATATGAAGCTAATGGTGGGCTGGGCTCTGAAACATAAATATACGTGCTAGGCTGGTCAGAGTACATGAGAATATGAAGAAACATCTGGCCAAATTTCATGCCTCATTTTTTTAAAGAGTGAACTATTTCTGTGAGTAAGGCTAAATCATAAATCGAATTATCGCAGTCCGGGGTCTGGCCAAAAACTGCTTACCCTAACAGAAGGTAAATCCACAGAGTGTGGAATTCTAAGCACAATATAACCTATAGATTATCTGAAAGTCCAAATGTATTGCCCTGGAAATAACCAATAGTATGTATTATACATTTTAGCTACTAGACATATGGTTCCACTACAAAGAAGAAACATAATAATAATAATAATAATAATAATAATATATTGATACTAATTAGAAAACCGTTCAAACCATTTAAACAACCTAAACCTTTAAACAATTATCTGGATTTAATTGCTCATAAAATGTGGCCTGACATTCATTCAGGCCATAATTATGGACAAACACATTCTGCGTAAACAAATTACACACAAACAATTATATTGGACAGCTTATGAAAAAATAAACAATTGACAATCCACACTGGAAAATATATCTGATGTTTCCTGTAGCATTTCTGAGGAGGAGCTTTAAACCATTCTGGAATTCCATGCACGCTGTCTGGACATGATGTAGAATCTCACTTCTGTGAAAGTCTGCCCTCTGACTTGTTCTTATTTTTCTTATTTTCCATGTATTTGTTCGGGTCTTGGTGTTATTGTCTTGTTGCATCATCCCGCTTCTATTAAGTTTCTGTTGATGTACTGGTTCCCTGACATTATTCTTTAAAATATCTTCAATTTTGAATTGATTGCTCCATCAATTATTGTAAGCTGTCCAGGGGCCAGAAGAGGAAAGGCAGTCGAAACCATGATGCAATATCTGCCATGCTTTATAATTGAGATTAGCTTTTTGTGATTTTAATTAAGTTATAACATAATGTTGTGCATTTCTGCCAAAGGTTTTAGTTCTAGACCCATAAGCAGCTATTAAAACAGTTTCTATCCCACAGTGGTTTCATTATATTGATAAACTCACTTGACTATATTCCTCTGAAATTTACTGTGAATAATTCAAGTGTGAAATATATCATTCAGTATTTTATCATATTACATACGATTGAGTTTCTTTACTCCATAGTCTAGTAATGCTGGCATGTGACAGGACTAACTGCAGCATGCCGTGTCATTCCCTCATTTCTTGTAACATTCAATGCATTATATAATTCATTGGAAACTAAATATGGCCTTTGTCTTGTACTTACCTAAACTTTTTTTTAGTTTAAGTGCTTTTTAAAGGTGACTTGATGAGCCATTGCTCCATCTGGACCTCATTAGTGCATCAGTGGGCTGAAAAGCCTCACTGAATCAGTTGTGTTGTTGTAATAGGGTTTGAAACTATTCTAACTATAAGTTATTTGGTGTCTGGTGAACTATTAGCTATTAAGGTTTCTTCATTCCAGAAAATGGAATAAAGAAAACATACATTTCAATAGTCAACTTTCATAAATCTATTAGACTACTGCTAAAAGATTATATACATTTGAATTTAAATTGAAGGAACTTATTAACGTTAGATATTCACAAGAGAGCAATGTTTTTTTGTCTTAGTCATATTACACCAAGGTACAAATGAGTTCACTGAAGGCTATATGTATGTAGTGGTAGTGCAGAGTAGCATTGCATTCTGATTTGATCATAATGTTAATGAGATCAGTGCTTAATATACAAATTACTAATACTATAGCTGATTACACAGCCTATGCCTATGATGGCCTGCTAATTGTGTTCTTTGACACTTAACGTTGATGTGAAAATAAAATGGTGTTAACTTTTAAACACAGAGCCACGAAAGCTCAGCTGTTAATATTTGAAGTTCTTTTTACATTTACAGCATATAGCCCTTATCCAGAGCAACGTATATAATCTTATAAGGTAATATCCAACAGCTGAAGGTTATGGGCATTTCTCAAGGGTTAAAAGGTGGCAGCTTGACAGGGCCAGGACCTAAACCGTCAGTGTTTGTTTAGTTGTCCAGTACCTTAATTACTCATTACTCATTAACAAGTCATTAACATTTACTCATGTCAGAACAACAAATGCAGAATGTCATTAATAGACCTGATAAGAATTTTCAGAATAATTGGTTTGATATGAAATACCATACTGACTAACAGTACTCTGTACAAAACAAGCAAATGTTCAGCACGTCTTCAAAACTGCTAAATTAGGAACATCCATGGTAATAAATTAAGAGGGTTATAGACTGAAATACAGCCATACAGTTATATACCGAGCTAATTCTAAAAATTAGCTCAATATTTTTCAAAAGAACAAGAAGGGCTTGTATAAGAGCAGCTTGTATAATGCACGTTTTAATGCATGGTTTGTAGCTTATTTATTGTAGACAGAATAACTAACCCTCAGTCATAATCATGGCTGCAGCATAAAAAGTATTCCAGTCCCACACTAACATGTGGAATGCTGTGAATCACACAGTCTAAACTGAATGAAATTAGATGGCACAGGAATACTACTCCTATGTGTAATTCTCCTTCAAATGATATATTTGAAAGACAGAAAAGCAATTTGCATGTTGCTGTGTACAAAATATGTAATCTGTGCCTTCAGGTTTGCCGTACATTAGCACATATAGGTTTTCACACACAAAGCCATAACAGCATATCTACCACTGACTGGTTCCAAAGCAGCATAGGCTTAACGATTCACTTTAACTACAGTCTTTTGAAAATTTTGGTCTAATAGCCAAGATCATGTTATTCCCAAAATAATTTGTATAAGAAGTGGAACCACATATTGAGTCCTATTCAAACTCAAACACTCCTTAGAACAGGAAACCGCCTTTCCCCAACATAATAGCACAGGAAAAGGATTGTGTTTTGTCTGAAACTGCTTTGGAACAGTTAATTACAGAATGGTAAATGGTGGAATGATTTATTGTTTGATTGTCTGCAGTGTTTAAGTCTACACATGGAAGTTTGTCTACAATGAGCTGAATAGAATATAATTGAAGTGAACGGGTCGATTTTGTTCCTGTGCCACCCTCCTCCTCCTGCTTAAACCAAAATATAGTACCCCAAGCTTATCAAAAGCTATAAAAAGAACTTGTAAACATAACAGAATGAACGTATTGCATTACTACCGTATTTTTCGGACCATAAGGCGCACTTAAAATCCTTTAACTTTTTCAAAAATCGACAGTGCGCCTTAAAATGCGGTGCGTCTAATGTATGAATTAATTCTGGTTGTGCTTTCTGACCTAGAACCGATTGTAGATGGTACACGGCGCTCATAAATCTGTCAAAATGTTTTAGCACGGTCTTGGAAAGTTACGAAGCTTACGGCCACCGTAGTGCGCAGCATAGCGGTGTAATACGGTATGTGCTTCAGCATTAGGGTACGTGCATTCATTCATTCATTTTCGAAGCGGATTTCAAACGCAACGCTATCAGTCACGCAGTACAACACGGACATAGAGCAGCTGCGAGAGAATTCAACATTAACGAATCAATGATACGGAAGTGGAGGAAGCAAGAAGACGCCCTGCGCCAGGTAAAGACCAAACTGAGCTTCCGACGGAACTTAAGAGTTTTGTTTCATTTCATGCGCCTTATAATCCGGTGCTTTTTGTATGAAAATAGATCCGTTAGCAGCCGATCGTTGATATTGTGTCTTATAATCCGGTGCGCTTTATGGCCCGGAAAATACGGTACTCATCTCTGTTCAGCAGTGACATAGTAAAAGACTCTTAAATGAGAAAGAAGAAAGTTGTTATAGGGTCCATTTTGTCCTCAAACTTGTGGTTGTTTTAAGTTGAATAAAAGCAAGCCTTTATATGTTGTTTTCAATGACAAGTAGTCCAAACACGGTTTAAATTGCAGTTTATTGATTATTCAGGCGGTTTATATTGAACTGGGGACATTAAGCTCTTCTTCTGTGGCAATAATATATTTTATTTTTAAGACAAGATCTTCCTTTTGCCATAAATACAACAATACATACAATAAGCCATTTTTGTTATGTGTACTTTGTACTTGTCATTGACCATAATAAAACAGGGTGCCCACTCACACCTGATTGTCATCCCATTGATTGAAAACATCTGACTCTAATTTCACTTTCAAATGAACTGCCAATCCTAGAGGTTCACATACTTTTGCCACTCACTAATATGTAATATTGCATCATTTTCCTCAATAAATAAATGACCAAGTATAATATTTTTGTCTCATTTGTTTAACTGGGTTCTCTTTATCTACTTTTAGGACTTGTGTGAAAATCTGATGATGTTTTAGATCATATTTATGCAGAAATATAGAACATTCTAAAGGGTTCACAAACTTTCAGACACCACTGTATATATTCTACATGAGTTTTATTTAGAAGGACTATGTTCTTGTGTCAAGGATATCAGTGGCACAGGGAAAATAGCAATAACTGCAAGTCCCTAGTCTAAACCCTGATCCGCTCCACTGTCACCCTCAATCTTATCAATGTGGTATGTTTGTTTCCTGTTGTCTGTGCTCAGTCTGTATAACATTGAGGGTTAGATTGGAAACGACTTGTGAGTGGTGCTCTGACAAAATGTGTGAGGCCTGCCAAATAGAGTGCTATGTATTCCCTTTCCTCAAGGGACAAAACGGACATGACAAGGCAATCTCCACATTGTCACCATTGTCGTGGCAATAGCAGTGAGCTTATTTATCCCCAGGTTAATGGGATTGCAGCTCTGTAACAAAGGTGGCGGACTGAGACAAACGTGGCTGTGGGACTTGAGGGAATGTGACAGGGAGTGGTGCCTGTCAAACTAAATGACTGGACTAGAACAGATGGTGTGCAAAGCATGCACAGGCAATGACATTGGGTTTATGGCTAATATGCTAGCAGCTTTGCTTTATTTAAATCTTGAAATTTTTTAGTGTAGAATGCAAAATATAATGCATGAATACTGCATGAAGTTTGTTTACAATTAATTTTTGAGTATAGGTTGTTTGACTTATTAATTGGCTTGAATGAAGCACAGCTAAATGCTGAATAAGGAATGGAGATACAACTGTACCATATAATTCTCTTTAGCTGTTCTTCAGCTTATGTAAATTTGAATCGCAAGGCTAAGTTGATGGATCTCAAGTTTCCCGAAATGATACAAAATTACACACAGATAGTTGAAATTTAAGAAACATTGACAAGATCACAGACATAACTGGGTGTCTGTCAGTATCACATTTACTGAAGAAACATGGATACTCATTTTGAAAGTTATTTGCATTCTCATTATCATTGACTAGCTGCTTCTGTGTCTGTATGAAAATCAGATCATGCAGAATTACTCCAATTAGTGTCTCCGTAAATTAGCCTGCTATTCTGAGACTGAGATATAATGCAGTTCTTTTTAATTGTTTTGCTGAGATTGTTCTGAGCACTAATTAAAATGCAGTGAGAATGATATAGCTTGGCAGAACGTGACAAAGATGAATGTTTTGGGGTCTGGTTTAAGGAGAAAGAAAATGAGCACAGAAAAAAAATCTATGCACTTTATTATGTGTGCTTCATCTTATGCTCAAGAAATGCTTGCTGGGCAAAATGAAAGAACAAATTACAGTTTATATTTGTTGTTTTTAACAAAGTCACGTGTCAAAAATCTTTAGTAATTTGCATTTAGCACTTTGTGCAATCTCCCTTTGCCAAATTGTAAATCTCTGTGACTTCTACAACTTCATCGTACATTTATTCAGTGGGGTCTAAGTGAGGGTGCTGGGATGATCATGTTAAAAACTTGATTCTGTCGTCACCAAGCCATTTTGTGTAGAATTGAACCTAAGTATCCAGTCAGAGTAAGAACACACCAACTGAAAAGCGTGTTACCTCTTGGCATTTCACGTTAAGTATGATAACATACATTTTTTTCCTACATAAACCTAAGTAAATTCACATCATTTCACAGCATTTAGCAGATGCCCTTATCCAGAGCAACTTACAATTGATACAATCCAAGCAATTGTGGGTTAAGGGCCTTGCTCAAAAACCAAACAGTAGCAGTGGTGGGATTTGAACCCTGGACCTTCTGGTTTATAGTCCAGTACCTTACCCACTAGGCTACCACAGTCACTAAGTAGTAAGGTTTGTCCATGCAAAAAGGGTTGTCCAAAACATCATTAAAAATGATTTTTACTTGTAAAAATACTTAAGCCAGTTAAACCAACATCACAATTTTGTGGTAACAAGCAAAAATATTTTGACATTTACAGCAGACGCCCTTATCCAGAGCAACTTACAATTGGTACAGTCTTACAATTCAAGCAATTGTGGGTTAAGGGTCTTGCTGAAGGACCCAACAGTGGCAGATTGGCAGAAGTGGGATTTGAACCCTGGACCTTCTGGTCCAGAGTCCAGTCCCTTAACCGCTAGGCCAATAGAATGCAGGTATTTCACAAGTACTGTATATTATTATCATTAAAGCTGTGAGGGCGGCTGAGAAGGTCCTGGGTTCAGTCCTAGGTAGAGTGGTCCTTTCCTTTCCGTGTGTATTAATTACTCTGGGTACTCTGGTTTCCTCCCACAGTCCAAAGACAAGTGTGTTAGGTTAATTGGTGTCTCTAAACTGCTCCTTGTGTAGGAGTGTGTGAGTGTATGTACCCTACAATGGATTGGTGCCTTATCTGGGGCTGTTCCTGCCTTGCGCCCTGAGCTGCTGAGCTGCTTTCCTGTGACCCTGATCAGGATTAAGAAATTGAATAAATGAATTAATATTGTGGCAAAGTAGAGTGGAAAGTGACCTATTTGGAAGAAATTTCTCTTTTTTTAATCGCCTTTTAATAATCAAATAATACTGCAGAAAGCTGAACTAAGCAAAGAGAAATGTCAGTCTATAATTACTTTTTGAAATCATGACCAGTCATTTAGGAAAATAGCAGAAGTTCTGAAACCTGATCATTTTAGGAAAGGAAGACCATGTGCTACCTCTGCTGCAGATGACAAGCATATTAGAATCAATCGCCAGTTATCAGCACCACAGATTACAGCTGAAATAAATGCTTTACTATCAGCAAACACATATAAACATCAAACAGTTCATTTGTATTAATTTATTGCCTCAAGGCCTGTTGAATTGAATACATTGAATTGAATTGAATAAAATACCTAAATACAAGTTTTAAAGCAAGCACGTCATTTTGACTGGTACCATATGTTTTGGATCATCGTCCTACTGGCAAACAAGGCAAACAGATTTTTATTTAAAATCTCCTGGTAATTGATAAAAGATTAAAGAAAATTCTTCCTTCTGGAATGCCTTCCAAATGCTCGTTGGTTTAGACATGGAATCTGTTCAGGACTTGGTGAGTCAAAATTGTACAGTTTTCTGCAAATCTTGAACCATAAACATCCTCTTCACTGTGTGGCATAAAACAAAGGCAAGTTCTTCCAGGAAGGTTCGTTACAGCACTGGTCATTTTAAACTTCTTATTATTGCTATATAGACATATTCACATACATATATATATATGTATATGTATAAATATATATATATACATATATACGTATATATATATATATATACATATATAAAATATATATTCATATATATACATATATATACATATATATATATATATATCACAATCCACGATATTTATCACGATACATGATTGCTGACAAAATGCATCAGTAGAAACAGATTCTTAAAAACTACTACATTTGTGTCTATTTGCATTGGAATGTTGCATCTTTTAAATTATTGCGGACATCAGCAATTGACCTTGTGAGTGAGAATTCAAATATGCAGAAGTATTTTTCAAATTGGTGGCTTGTTGAAGCGTTGATTTTCAATAAAGCTGCTTAGTGCTTGCCAGATATGTACTGGGGATATGTCATGTAATTGTATATTTCAAACTAAATTTATGATGCAGTTTGCTTCCTGGAAGCGATGAAATTGCCCTAGAAATGTAGTGTTGTTTATAAAGTGGTTCTAGTTGAGTTTATTTTCTGACCCACTGAACAGAGACCTAAATATGTAGTTCCAGACTCTTTTTTTGCCATTGCATGTGTCCATGTGATCAATATGAGTATTCACTGAGCTAAAACATAACGTAGATGCATTGTTGTATAAGATTTAATTTTGCTTGTAGTGTATACATAAAACATAACTCTTTTTTTCTAAATGTGCATTATTGCTCGATCAGTCTTGGGAACTGCATGTGCTGTTTAGGCAAATTTTTAACAGGACAGCAGCGTTCACTAAACCCTGCACCGCTGCAGTCATAATTTGTCTCGTCACCCTCAGTGCTACCATGTATCATGCAGCGATTTTACATAATCAGAGCATATGAGCCATTTTGACAGCAGACCTCATGTTGTGACACATTTGCTTGTTCCTTCATTAGAACACAGCAGCACAGCACTCTAGTTGCTGAGAGTGTTCAATACTTTAAAAATGCAGACCTCGGTGGCAGCTACAGGGAAGCAGGTTCCACAGTACTAGGAGGGAGAAGGAGGATCTGTCAGGCTGGTGGAACGGATGTAATTCCCCTTTTCACACAGCACGAGCCAATCGCTTAGTCCCAAACAGTGGAAGATTAAACAGACCAGCGACGATTTGTTTAAAAAAGGCAGGCAGACAGAGTGGAGGGAATAATGCCTGACATGCCTTTACCTCACCAGAAGTGAAGACTGGCTTCTGTGATTTCATTCTAAGGTGGATAAAGACACTATTTTGCCCATAACAGCAAAATGCAATGTAACATTCAGTATTTAGGCTGATTCAAGGCTTTGGAAGACTTTTCTGTGTGTTGTTGAAACTACAATATGATGAAATACAATTAGACTTAAAAGTATACAATTAGACTTACTGTGTAGCTGCAAATAATTTGGATTAAATGGTCTTTCCTGTTCACTTTATATCAACCTTAGAATGAAAGGATGTAATGTAGGGCCCTATGACTTACACGATGCAGAGAATATGGACGGAATCATAGAACAGAGGAATAAAAACTTCAGATATGAAAACGGAAATGCACTCAGTGTCATATAACAGATTCTATTTGACAGCGGCACACAGCAACATATGAACGGCAAAGTGCTTTCAACAAATTCAGAATTCAGTTCATTCAGGAGGTTTAACCATGGCTCAGCCTGCACGTGTTTGTTTATGAGACCGGTGCTGACGCATGTCTATGAGGAAGTGTTTCGTGTATTGTTTGTTTCATTGTAGTTATTAGAGTGTTAAAGAAAAACTTTGTTAAAAACTTATAAAAATCGGAAAGGGGAAAATTTTTTATGGAATTTTGGAAAAAATGAAATTGATTTCATAGGGTCCTATGGTAATGTAATAATGTATGCGTATATTATAGCCATTTATCAGTAATGGACATGTATGTAAATATTTTTTATAAAGCATTATAAAAATTCAAAAATAAGTCAGAAGTATTAACATAAACGCATAACTTAAAACCCTGGTATTTAAAGAGGATACACTAAATAATATTCTGTTGGAACTAGTTACAAATAGAACATCATTTACATGGGCCTACTGGTTAAGGTACTGGACTTTGGACCAGATGGTCCAGGGTTCAAATCCCACCTCTGCCAAGCTGCCCCTGCTTGGTCCTTGAGCAAGACCATTAACCCACAATTGCTTGGATAGTAAGATTGTAGCAATTGTAAGTCACTCTGGATAAGGGAGTCTGCTAAATGCTGTAAATGTAAAATGTAAATGTACAGTTATAACTGTCATATCTGGCATAAAGCAGGAGGCGAATGCAGAGAGCTGTTTCAAGCAGCTTTATTGTAAGTTTCTTTGTTTATTTTGTTTATTTAATGTCACTATCAGCATCAATGGCCATTTCAGTAGCACACACAAGGTTAAATCTATAAACCAGGTTACATCCACAATAGTCATATATATATATATATATATATGACTATTGTGGATGTAACCTGGTATCTATCTATATATATATATATATAGGATAGATAGCTATAGATATATACATATACACTCAAGTCAATGCCAAGTCGGGGAGGACATGCAAACTCCACACAGAAAGAACCCAGGCTGCTCCACCCTGGGGTTGAACCCATGACCTGCTTAGTGTGAAGTGGTGGTTATTGTAAGTAAACATAGGAAAATACCAGAACAAACAAAATAAACAATCCAAATCTAGACGACCAGAACAAAGGTAAAAACAGACAGAGAAACAAATCACGTAATATAGAGTCTTGGAAGAGAAGCAGGGCAAAAACTGAGGTTAAACCAGTCCCAAGAACTAACACAGGATAAACAGTTAACCAGGCAGGGAAAAACAGAGTAGGGACCTGAAGCAGAGCGGGGTTCTTACTGGGGATATGGAGCCAGGATTTATGCACAGGGCATCAAATAAACACAACGTATGACAGAGTCCAGACACAGAGTGGGATGTGTGGACTGGATCGGCAGACCGGAGTAAAAGTTACAATGCTCTGATTAATAGGAGTGCAAAAGTGCAACGATGAAGAAACCTTGAAAAGAACCATAAATTGCTTGGTGATTAAATAACCGGAATAATAGTAACCAAACAGGAGTCTGTTGAGCATAATCAGTGATGAACTGCATGACATAGGGGGTGACGTGGCAGGAGTGAAGCGTGCTGGGAACAGGAGTGTGGAAAATGTGACAAGAGACGTGGCTGTGACAATAACACACTGTTTAACATTGCTTAAATTTATAATTTAACCTTATATTGGGAATGCAAACATTTTAATGACAAAACAAACTAGCTTAAAATGAAAGTTATAGCTTCATGGGTTTTTGGAACCACTTGCATTGAGTGAATATTACATCCAAAATTCGACAAAGGCCTTCTGCTCTGGTGTTGTCTCTAGTTATGACAACAGAAGCAAAGTAGTGTAGACAAATTGCTTTTTTTATGCGGCATCATGTTTGCTAAATACAAAACACTCCCACACAGCAGATGGACAGTGTCTTGACTAACAGAACACTGGGAACTCTTTCCTCCCTGTTTATTTATCTTTTTACTGAATTTAAAAGCATCAGCTGCACATGGATTCCATATAAATATATATGTGTATATATGTATATATATATATATATATATATATATATATATATACATATATACATATATACACATATACACATATATTTGTATGTATATACAAAATATTCAGTAAAAAAGTAAAAAAGACATACAAGACCACTGATATTCTCCCTCGATCTGGGGCTCCACGCAAGATCTCATCCTGTGGGGTCAAAATGATCATGAGAACGGTGAGCAAAAATCCCAGAACTACACGGAGGGACCTGATGAATGACCTGCAGAGAGCTGGGACCAATGTAACAAGGCTACCATCAGTAACACACTATGCCGAGAGGGACTCGGATCTTGCAGTGTCAGGCGTGTCCCCCTGCTTAAGCCCATGTTATATGTGTGTGTGTGTGTGTGTGTGTGTGTGTGTGTGTGTGTGTGTGTGTGTGTGTGTGTGTGTGTGTGTGTGTGTGTGTGTGTACTGCATATATAAGACAGTGGTGGAGTAGCAGTTAAGATACTGGACTATTGACCAGAAGGTTGAGGGGCTGAATCCCACCAGAGCCAAGCAGGACAAAAGTGTTTTAAACACTTAAGGGTTCAAACCAACTGACTAAGTCATGTGGCTTTTTTCATACTGTAAGTGTCTTTCAGTTTCAGTAAGGAGTTTAAGTTGACTGCTATAGGGCAGAAACTCTGCTGCATACTAAGAGCATGAGAGTTGAATTGGAGGGGCATCGGCGGTATAAGGATGTGAGTATCTGCATATGAAAATCTAAATACCTGCCCTGAGCTAATGCTGTGGTTTGCTTGTGTAGATTCTGCAGACACTTTATCCATAGAATGGAACAGGGTAACCTGGGAATATGTTGATTGCAGGTGGAGGAGTGTAAACCAGAATCCATACAAGATTCCCATAGAGGTATAGCAGGAAAGGATGACTCTGATCTAAATAAGTAAATAAATAACGTGGAACAGAGAGATGAAGTCCTGCCAACATTTCGGTTCTAGTGTTCTGACTTATGTTGAAAGTCATGCAGGTGCATTCAGATTTTGTAGACTGCTACCTACAGACTGTGTTTATAATACTGTATGTTCATTATAATTATTGTCACTGTCAAGAATAAGCGATTAAGGAGAATTATAAATTTACTGTGAATTACTTAGAAAATATTCAAGAAATAGATAAAACTTCACACACTGTCACTATTAGATGTGATCTCATATTTACAAGGTACTAGTCCTGGTAATAATTCACCATATTTTATATTTCACCAAGTATATTTTAAATTTAGCTCAACAATTATGAGTCTGTGAAGCATATGTCAAACAAATGTAATTAATTTCACTAATAGCATACAGGGTGTCTATAAAATAAGTCTTATCTTTATTAATACATATGTTCATATCATATATACATATTCACTGCATCAGACGTGGACTCAAATTGAATCGATATAATATGGATAAAACCTGGGCTCCTTGTGCTTCATATAAATCTGAAAACAGCCTCTCTTGCACACTGGTTGGTGAATAACACATTTATTAAAGTGGGACTTACTTTATAGACACCCTGTATTTTTCCAAAACAAGTACAGGAAAATATTAAGGATCAATGTTGAGGGGAAAAAATCCACCAAAAAATGTTTTATTGCTTGAAAGAAACATGACCACAACAAAACTCCAGCAAGGAGTGTGACAAAATATGTTGGTTGTTTCCGGTCAGGTATGTTTAAAATTGGTGAAAGTCTAAACAAAGTGGGAAGGTTATAAAAGGAAAACATGTTCGTAAACCGAGGGAGATGTCAAAGCGTCAGGATAGAAAGCTCAAAACAATATGCCTAGAAAAGAATAGAAATTGCACAATAAAACAATTTAAAAACAAATGTACTGAAACAAGTGTCAGTGCTTTTGGCAGAACTTTAAGAAATCAGCTAAATGAAAATGGGATTTACATATAGAAAATCCAGACACTACCAGACTTCTTTAAATTGCTTATAGGTGAACTAGCATATATAGTTGATTATAGTGTATAGAACTAAACAGTGGTAAATCATTCATTAAAGTAAAAGTAATGAGAGTTGTTATAAATAAGAAGTGACGGTAGTAGAGGGCAAAAACTAAGAATATTAAGTAGGTAGAAAAATCGTTGGCAGGTTTTAATATGAGTTAACTTAAGACAACAGAACTGCACTAGTATAGCCTACATAAACAAACCATCAACGTCCTGGAGCTTGTACTAACAACAGGAAAATGGATTATGTTGGTTATTGGAGGTACATTATTAACATTGCAATGTACAGTCTCAATGTTACATACAATTGATGTCTATCATAAAACATTGCATTATTTATTTTCGGGGCAACAATTAAAAACTGTAACTGCAAACTGTAACTCCTATTTTTATTAAGCTACCTACCATTTATGTGCGTGTGTTTAAAATAGAGTACCATTCAGGAATACCTGGAACACACAATCTGCATGATGTCTCCCAGCTCCTGTCGCACCTCTATAGAGTAGAAATGTGGAAGTGTAGTGGTCCTGTGGACTGAATTTATTCATACTGTTTTAATGTGTGTCGGATACTGTGGTGTTACATTCAAAATTCTAAATTGCCCATGGCAGGATATTTTCCTTTGTTAGTTTATTAAATTGGTCGTGAAAGGAAACTAGTAAAACATTTGTGGAAAGTGCTGTCAATTAGTACAGTTTTGTGTAGACCATGGCTGTGGACCTAGTGCTTTGAAACGACCTACTTGTTCTCTCATTAATTGGGTAAGAGGAGTACCCTTTCCTTTACAAAAGAGAAACATGACTTTATTCTCTCCCATTGGAAAGTGATCTGACCTTAATCTGTCAAACAGGAAATCTCCCTTGCTGTCCCTTGAGAATCACGTCCTTGGCCTAGAGATATAGGTATTGGATTTTAATCAGTCAGGGTATCTTAAGACATCGTCATAAAATATCCTTAAGCTAATTAGGTGGAACTAAGCACAGGCACGAATTTAATGGATTAGCATTAAGGTAGAAGCATTAACTGACTAATAAAAGTCAGGCTTGTATGTAATGTAAAGAAATATAACTCATAGAACTAAAAGTAATTTGCATGAAAGCTCCTTCATTTAACATTTATTGCATTTGGCTATGGGTGTGGATCTCTTTGTTGGCCATTGAATATGAGTTGTTTGTCACAGCTCTCGATCTGTGACAGTGATGTGATAGCAACCCTGCTCATTTGGAGCTGATCCAAAGACGACCATTCGCACACCTACTTTCACCCTTGCTATTGAGCCTGGCAGAGGAGCTCTGAGTGTGTGGTAATGATGATGAAATTAGAGTGGATAGTTAGATTTTGTTACTGCTTGTGTTGCAGAGTGTGTGTGTGTGTGGTTGCTATGGTAAAGCCAGTGTATTTGGCTGATAATAGGACACAGCCAATCCTAAAATAGGAATGATTAGCTTCAGTCTTCCGTTTCTGCCTTTCCAATTTGGCAATAACATTCAGAGCAATATACATTAACCCCAGCAGGCACAAAATGGAATTGAAAAAGAGCAGATGCTTTATTTAGGATAGGTTTTCATGGATTAGTTCTCTATTTTGCATCAGATTGTGTCATTAAGCACTAAATGCAAGCATTTAAAGAAGAAGAAACATGTTTTAAAAGGTCAATATTTCCATGTTTTCCATTGTGCGAACTTGGCTCATTATTGAGTTTTTTTCCTCTATTGAGCTTCAAACTGCAGACAAAGTTTCCGCATAATGGAAATGAGGTTAACTACAGTGGTGCGTGAAAGTTTGTGAACCCTTCAGAATTTTCTATATTTCTGCATAAATATCACCTAAAACATTATCCGATTTTCACAGAAGTCCTAAAAGTAGATGAAGAGAACCCAGTTAAACAAATAAGACAAAAATATTATACTTGGTCATTTATTTATTGAGGAAAATGATCCAATATCACATATTAGGGAGTGGCAAAAGTATGTGAACATCTAGGATTAAGGTGAAATTAGTGTGATGTGTTTTCAATCAATGGGATGACAATCAGGTGTGAGTGGGCACACTGTTTATTTAAAGAACAGGGATCTATCAAAGTCTGCTCTTCACAACACATTTGTGGAAACGTATCATGGCACGAACGAACGGAGATTTCTGAGAGTTGATGATGCTCATCAGGCTGGAAAAGGTTATACAAACAACTCTAAAGAGTTTGGACTCCACCAATCCACAGTCAGACAGACTGTGTACAAATGGAGGAAATTCAAGGCCATTGTTACCCTTCCAGGAGTGGTCGACCAACAACGTTCACTCTAAGAGCAAGGCATTTAATAGTTGGCGAGGTCACAAAAGACCCCAGGGTAACTTCTAAGCAACTGAAGGCCTCTCTCACATTGGCTAATGTTAATGTTCATGAGTCCACCATCAGAAGAACACTGAACAACAATAGTGTGCATGGCAGGGTTGCAAGGAGAAAGCCTTGCTGCTCATCTGCAGTTTGCTAAAGATCATGTGGACAAGCCAGAAGGCTATTTGAAGAATGTTTTGTGGACGGATGAGACCAAAATAGAACTTTTTTGTTTAAAAGAAAGGTGTTATGTTTGGAGAAAGGAAAAACACTGCATTCCAGCATGAGAACCTTATCCCATCTGTGAAACATGGTGGTGGTAGTATCATGGTTTGGGCTTGTTTTGCTGAATCTGGACCAGGATGGCTTGCCATCATTGATGGAACAATGAGTTCTGAATTATACCAGAGAATTCTAAAGGAAAATGTCAGCACATCTGTCTATGAACTGAATCTCAAGAGAAGGTGGGTCATGCAGCAAGACAACGACCCTAAGCACACAAGTCCTTCTACCAAAGAATGGTTAAAGAAGAATAAAGTTAATGTTTTGGAATGGCCAAGTCAAAGTCCTGCTCTTAATCCAATTGAAATGTTGTGGATGGACCTGAAGTGAGCAGTTAATGTGAGGAAACAAACCAACATCCCAGAGTTGAAGCTGTTCTGTACGGAGAAATGGACTAAAATTCCTCCAAGCCGGTGTGCAGGACTGATCAACAGTTACAGGAA
This sequence comes from Ancistrus triradiatus, assembly GCA_025084515.1. NCBI lineage: Eukaryota > Metazoa > Chordata > Actinopteri > Siluriformes > Loricariidae > Ancistrus > Ancistrus triradiatus. The sequence goes on along the minus strand of JAJAGP010000885.1, from coordinate 209,373 downwards.
ACGTTTAGTGGCAGTTCTTGCTGCACAGGGTGGTATTGGGTCATTTTCCTCAATGAATAAATGACCCAAGTATAATATTTTTGTCTCATTTATTTAACTGGCTTCTCTTTATCTACTTTTAGGACTTGTGTGAAAATCCAATGATGTTTTAGGTCATATTTATGCAGAAATATAGAACATTTTAAAGGGTACACAAACTTTCAAGCACCACTGTAAAATATGGTTAGTGTTTTGTCCTAATGCTCTTCTGTTATATTACATCTTCTGTTATATTTTATGTTGCTCCATTACAACAAAATGGGTATAAATCATAACGCTGTGTGTAAGAATTAGGTTTTAGTCTTTACACGTATTAATTTTACAATTTGAGGAATATATTGTGATATTTATGGACCCTAGGCATTTGTAAGCATGCACTTGCAATAGGTTGGCTGCCACTGCTAATGAAACCATTAGTCAGCTCAGCTTGTTTTTGCTGAGCGGCTGTGCTCATATATCTCTGTCTAAGGCAGTCTTTGACGCTAATGAATATTAAATTTTAGCCCAGCCGCATTACTGGCAGGGGGATTGGGACACAGGGTAAACTTTTGTTTATATTTTGCTAGTTTACTTGTAAACAAGCTCATTGCGGCTAGAGACAGCTAATTGCTAATGCGAAAGCTCCATCATTTCAAGCAATGATAGAGCACCTCTTTTAGTTTGATGTTGTTATGGTTTCTTAAGTGAGGAAGCATGTTATTGCATGCTTTAAACAGATAACCCAGTCTTTGAAACAGAATATATTTATCACACACTATTTAAAATTGCTAGGGAAATCTTTTTTTCTATATTTTTATTCAGAAATGGTTTTCCACATATATCATTATTATTCTAATAACTCACCCTATAGACAAACTAATTTAATCACAACCACTGACAGACGAATAAGAATATCATGTATACAAATAAGTCATTCACTAACTACACCATGACATTCATTTTGTTGTTTTAGCTCTGTGCTCAACCACATCGAATTTGGATTGAAGTAATGACTACAGCATTTAAGTGTTTTTATATTGGTTAGACCATTAGGAATATTCATACACCCTCCACACATAACATAAGTAATTGAACCAGTTAGCATAATCTTAAAATTTACCAGAGGGTGTAATTTAAACCATTAAGAATTCAGTCTGTGTTGCATTTTAAGTAGTTTAATATATTAGTATAATTTCAAAGAAACTGCAGAAAGTGCACACGAACAACTTTACCCATTTACCCTAGTAATGAGTGCAGGGATTTATGAATAGACATGAATATGCAAACTGGAAAAGGAACTCAGTGCTCACACCATCCAAACTTCATTCCTGTCTTTCCACTTCCCTGGTATCAGTGCTGTTACCAATAATGTACAGCACTATCACACAAACCAGACAGGACAGAATTTTCTTCAAAAAACTTAACTGTTGACATATAACTGTTAACTTTAATAGCTAACTTTTATGCTACTGTACAACACTACTCCAGCTAACATAAGCCCATAGTTAACTAAACAGTTAACTGGTGATAAGCTGCGTCTGCATTTGTCACAGATAGATGTAAATGGGATTTGTGAGCCTTTTGTTTGTTTTGTCACATTTTCTTATTTATACAGAGAGGACTGTTTAAATACACTATGATTATTACGTTAGCCAACTCAGCTTTCTGATGATAAAGTAACATTGCTGATCACATTACTGTAATAATTTGCATATTCTGGATCAAATTCATATTTTGTGAAAAATGTATCCCCCTATTAGTTTTATATTAAAGTACTTAGAAGTAGTGCTTGGCCAAATGTTACATTGCCACATTTTATTTTGCTTAATTCTAAGGTCACCATAATATGCAATACAAATAGCAGTTTGGGTACAAGAAATATTTAAATAAATGTGAAATTTTAACATGTGATTTAGAACCCCCTGAAGTCTATTTCTGAGTAGGTTTCTGCTTTGGTAAAGTCAACCTTATTAAGGCTAAGCTTGAATTATTGACACTTTTTGAGTCTGAAAATATTGCTAAAAAGACCAGATAGGCTGTGATTTGGACCAGCAATAATCAGCATAATTTAGCTTGGATCAGCTTGAGCAAGAGCTGGCTGGCTGGTTTTTTAGGAGGGTAGTCCTGGTCCAGTACTGGTTTAGCTTACTGGTTATGCTAGTAAACTATGTTGAATAAGCTGGTTGACCAGTATGCCACTGTAACAACTGGTCTGATGCTTATGACAGTCATACTCTCCATACAGGCATTTCATGTGTACAAAACACAACATATGCTGGTCAGGTTATTGTTTCAGGCCGTTGTCCTGCTGTAAGGTCTTGTGCTGTCCTCTGTGTTTTGAATTATTTGGTAGTAACTGAGCAGTTAATATGCAGAATTTATTCTTCCCCTGCTGCTATCAGAGTCACATTATCAACAAAGACTTGTGGTCCAGTTCTGCTGACTGATACACATGCCCAAGGCAAAATGTTTCATGTATGAGGTGTATCATTTTGTATGTGATAACAGGGCATTTGCCTGGGGTGTAATTTGGTTGGTTTAGAGGCTGTAGATACACTTTCAAACTGTGCCTGGGACCACATACTACCGTATTTTCCGGGCTATAAAGCGCACCGGGTTATAAGGCGCAATATCAATGATCGACTGCTAACGGATCTATTTTCATACATAAAGCGCACCGGGTTATAAGACGCATTAAATGAAACAAAACTCTTAAGTTCCTTCGGAAGCTCAGTTTGGCCTTCTTTACCTGGCACAGGGCGTCTTCTTGCTTCCTCCACTTCCGTACCATTGATTCGTTAATGTTGAATTCTCTCGCAGCTGCTCTATGTCCATGTTGTACTGCGTGACTGATAGCGTTGACTTTGAAATCCGCTTCGAAAATAAATGAATGAATGCACACACCCTAATGCTGAAGCACATACCGTATTACTCCGGTATGCTGCGCACTACGTTTGCCTCAAGCTTCGTAACCTACCAAGACCGTGCTAAAACATTTGACAGATTTATGAGCACCGTGTTACCATCTACAATCGGTTGTAACGTCGGAAGGCTCAACCAGAATTACATTAGACGCACCGCATTTAAGGCCCACGTCGATTTTTGAGAAAATTAAAGGATTTTGGAGTGCGCCTTATGGTCCGAAAAAATACGGTAATTTGAGCACTGCACTTGTACCGAAAACAACGAGTACCGAGCAAATTTTTCCCATAGGTACTAATGTAAACTGAATGAATCCCGTTCCAGACCTCAGAAAATCCACAACTGTATAAGGCTGATATGGCATTAATTAGAGTATTGAACAGGTGCTACAGCAAATGTGTTAGAGTATCGTACTGCGCAGTGGTTCTCATGTGAATTGCTTTTTGGTTGGCTGTTATCACTAACCTTTTTTAAAACCTGGGGAATTATTTGCACTTAGAATATGGTATTGTAGATGTAAAAAAAAGAGAAACACGAGAAACACCGCAGAGATCTGCACTGAGAGAGAAGCTGTTGTTAATCTCTGAATCACTGAATCACTCTACTGTGTTACTGAAACGTGATCCGAAATAAAAATTAAAAGCAAATGAGCACAAAAAAAAAGCAAACAACTAGAGCAAACGCAATGAACTGAGACAAATTTTTGAAAATGGGTTGAAAACCGAATTTGAATGAGCTCAGAGGTGGATGAGACCAAGATAGCACCAGTAAAATACATAAATACCAAAATGTTGACTAGAGCCCTGCCCTTATTTTAACCTTTAAATGTCACAGCTTTTAAAGTGACTTTGAGTCTTGTGAAGTTTAACACAATTTTGCAGTCAAGGACTACAATGCCAGTTACATCAAGTACAAATCAATTTTTAATTTAGAGTAAGATCTTCTGTGTTACATTTTTTGTTAGATTTCATCTGTGTTAAATTTTGAGCAAATTAAATAGATCAATTATAAATTCTGTAAATAGCGACACAGTGGCACCGTTCCAGAGATCCTTTTTTTTATTCCTGGCCTGCCATGTGTAGGTTTCCTCTGGGTACTCCAGTTCCCTGTTTTATGAAAGATTAATGTGTTAGGTCAGTTCGTGTCTTTAAACTGTCCCAATGCGAGTGATTGTGTGTGTGCGTGCATACTGTATGCCCTGCAACGGTTTTTGCAATGTCTAGCCGGATAGTGGATTAAGTGGGTGTGTAAAGGAATGAATGAATGAACCAACAAATCATATTTTGTAAAAGTTTATTTCTGTAAATAAACAACTGCACCAAGTTGCCCACGATGGGTTTGTGTTTTTGGTTTGTGGTGTTTTGTCCTTTTGTGCTATAACAGTTTGTTGTAGTCTTCGACATCTTCATGGTAATCTCATATCCACATGTTTTGCAACAAACTGACATTCTTTTTCCCACCTAATCTGCAAATATTCTACTTTCTGGTTCTGTTTCTGCTTATAGGGATCCATGGGCCTTCGAGATGGGCATCTTTGTACCCTGAGTGTGGTGAGCGGAATCAGTCACCTGTGAACATCCAAGATGCAGATACACGGATTTCTCAGGTGTATCAAGAGCTCACATTGGAGGGCTTTGAGCTCAAGTCATCTAACAAAACCTCCATGAAAAACACAGGCAAAACAGGTTAGACAAAACTAAATTTACATTGGATCCTGGGGTAATTTTCTCTTTGAGAGGCGCTACTCTTTGATTTTATTTGCATCTGGATCAGCCGTGTCAGAGTTGTTCTCACTCCTCCTCTACAGGCAGAATTACCTACAGGTTTTTTACTCAACTCAGCAGTGCTGTGATCATTTTAGACTTACACTAAAGATATTTTATGATGTATAGTGCCATTTACCGTTTTTAATTGTGATTGCTAAGAAATAATAATACCTGCAGCTATTTTATGTCCTGTCCTTTGCATAAGTAGGAATAGCAAAATAATGGTTGAATGATACAACAATTTCTCTTCTACTATTTAATCAATTTTATGATTATATCCGGCTAGATCAATAAAGTAAAGTAGCTGCTATTAAAAATCTAAAGAACAAGCACAAATTTACATTCACCAATCACTTTTTACATACACCCCTCATTGTCCATTTTATCTGTTCCACCTATACCATATACAGTGGGGCAAAAAAGTATTTAGTCAGTCACTCATTGTGCAAGTTTTCCGACTTAGAAAGATGAGAGAGGTCTGTAATTTTCATCATAGGTACACTTCAACTATGAGAGACAAAATGAGTAAAAAAAAATCCAGGAAAAATCAATTGTAGGATTTTTAAAGAATTTTAAAACTGTAAAATTATGGTGGAAAAAAGTATTTGGTCAAGAAATTAGTTCAACTCAATACATTGTAACATAACCTTGTTGACAATGACAGAGGTCAAACGTTTTTCTGTAAGTCTTTTCACCAGGTTTGCACACCACTCGTAGCTGGTATTTTGGCCCATCATCCATGCAGATCTCCTCTAGAGCAGTGATTGTTTGGGACAACACGGTCAACTCCCTCCAACACATTTTCTGTGGGGTTGAGGTCGGAGACTGGCTAGGCCACTCTAGGAGCTTGAAACTGCTTTTTAAAACCGAGCCACTCCTTCGTTGCCCTGAGCAGTGTGTTTGGGATCATTGTCATGCTGGAAGACCCAGCCACGTTCCATCTGCCAATGCTGTCACTGATAGAAGAGGTTTTGGTTTAAAATCTCACAATACATGGCCCTTCGTTCATTCTTCTCTTAACACAGATCAGTCTCGTCCTGTCCCCTTTGCAGAAAAACAGCCCCCAAAGCATGATGTTTCCACCCCCCATGCTTCACAGTAGGTTTATGGCGCATACGCAAGGGAATTCTTCTTCCTCCAAACACGGCGAGTTTGAGTTTTTCCCAAAAAGGTTTATTTTTGGTTTCATCTGACCACATGGTATTTCTCCCAAATCCTCTTCTGGATCATCCAAATATGCTCTCTGGCAAACTTCAGACGGGCCTGGAACATGTACTGGCTTAAGCAGGGGGACGCGCCTGGCACTGCAGGATCCTAGTCCCTCTCGGCATAGTGTGTTAACTGATGGTAAGCCTTGATACATTGGTCCCAGCTCTCTGCAAGTCATTCATCAGGTCCTCTCTGTGTAGTTCTTTGGGATTTATGCTCACCGTTCTCATGATCATTTTGACCCACGGGGTGAGATCTTGTGTTGGGGCCACAAGATCGGGGAGATTATCAATTGGTCTTGTTATGTTCTTCCATTTTTTACCAGTTGCCCCACAGTTGATTTATTCACACCAACCTGCTTGCCTATTGTAGATTCACTCTTCCCAGCCTGGTGCAGGTCTACAAGTTTTCTTCCTGGTGTCTTGCGACAGCTCTTTTGGTCTGTCCTGGTTGAGTTTGGAGTTCTGAACTGTTTGAGGCTGTAAGACAGGTGTCTTTTATACAGATAATGAGGTCAAACCGGTGCCCATTAATACAGGTAACGAGTGGAGACAGAGAGCTTCTTAAAAAGAAGAAAGTTACAGGTCTGTTAGAGCCAGAAATCTTGCTTGTTTGTGGGTGACCAAATACTTATTTTCCACCATGATTTACAATTGAGTTCTTTAAAAATCCTACAGTGTGATTTCCGGATTTTTTTTTTTCTCATTTTGTCTCTCATAGTTGAAGTGTACCTATGATGAAAAATTACAGAACCTCTCTCATATTCTAAGTAGGAGAAACTTGCACAATGAGTGACTGACTATAATCTTTTTGCCCCACTGTTAATCCACTTGTAGTTCTACCCAATTCCATAACTGTAGTCCATCTGTCCCCTTTACTCTGTTCGGTAATGGTCAGGACCACCACAGATCTGATGCTATTTGGGTGGTGGATCAGTCTCAGTACTGACATGACACTGATGTGGTGGTAGTGTGTTAGTGTGTGTTGAGTTGGAATGAGTGTATGAGACACAGAAGTGCTACTGAAGTTTTTAAACACCTCTCGGTGTCACTGCTGGACTGAAAATAGTGCACCAACCAAAAATGCTCAGCCTCCAGCATCCTGTAGGCAGCATCCCATGAGTACTGATGAAGGAGTAGAGGATGACTAACACAAACTGTGCAGCAACAGATGAGCTACTGTCTCTGACTTTACATTTACAAGGTGGAGCAGTAAGGTAAGTGTGTCTAATAGAGTGCACAGTGAGTGAACACAGTGCTTAAAAACTCCAGCAGCACTGCTGTGTCTGATCCACTCGTACCAGCAAAACACTAACACACCACCACATCAGTGTCACTGCAGAGCTGAGAATGATCCACCATCCAAATAGTACCTGATCTGTGCTGGTCCTATGGGGGTCCTGACCATTAGAGAACAGAGTAAAGGAAACTAACAAAGAATGTAGAGAAACAGATGGACTGTAGTCTAATTGTAGAACTACAAAGTGCTTCTATATGGTAAGCGGAACTGATAAAATGGACAATAAGTGTACAAGGGGGCGGTCATAATAAAATGATTGTGAATATGTGAGTGTATGTCAAACATACTTAACTTGTCTCCCTGGATCTTGCACTTTGCTTTGCCATGCTTTGACTTTTTATAGCAAAGATATCGGCGAGTTTTTATGTTGTGTTCATACATTTACCAACAGAAGACTGACTTAAAAAAAGGCATTATTTTATGATGCTCTTCATAAAACTACATATAAAATGAAATAGATAAAGCGTTCACTCACTCACTCACTCATAATGGGGCACTTCAGAGATGCCAGTTGACGTAGAGCATGGAATATGGGAGGAAACCCATGCAGACACAGGGAGGACATTCAAGCACTACAGCAGCTGAATATGCAGGATGTTTCCTGTGTACAAAACATATTCATGCTTTTCTATGCAGTCCATATATGGGTGATTCTTCAATTAGGTGAATTCTTACATTCCCAGCATATTAATTAATTCTAGAAAAACTTTATTACAAAATAAATAGATTAAGAATTAAAAATATCAATTATTGCATCATCTGAAAACTCATTAGGATTTCCATTATATTAAATGTTTAATAAACAGCACTACTTTGGCCTTGTCTCCAACCCAGACTTTAAAAATTCTCTGCTCCAATAAAACAATAAAAAGTGACTAATTCATTAAAAAGGACAATGTGTGTTATAATAATTAAAAACACAAAGAATGTATTATTGTTGTTTATAACTGTACAGTTGCTTATTTTTAAACAACATGTTATTGTCTCCACCAACACCAACAGCGTATGAATCATGGAAACTATATATATATATATATAGATAGATAGATAGATAGATATACACATACATACATATATATCATATGTCCAATATATATTATTGTTATCTTGACATAATTAAAACAGAAGTGTTACTAATTTAAGATGGTAGACTAAATTCATTTCAGTAAAAATGGATTACTAAAAAAAGGACGGTAAAAGGGACCTCTATTGAACAATAACCCAAATATACATGTGAATCCAGTCAATGCTGCTCTACATCCTCCTGTCTCTTTTTGTTTACCCATACTCCATGTCTCTCACTCACTGCAGGATTAAATGCCGGATCTTCTACTTAAGCTGCACCCTCAGGATCACTCGAGTTCCTAACCATTCATTTTATTCTCAGTGATGAGGCACAATAAGAGCCCCTATAGGCCTGTTACCAGTCTTGCCATGCCTGAGATTGTTCTCAGAAGGCTGTAAATGTGTAAAATCATGATCAAATATGAATTATGATAATCTCAAGGCTGTGGAGTCCTTGTAGAATGGATCACAAATATTGGAACTGTGTATTTTATCTGTATTAATATGGAAAAAGATTAACCTGGTCCAGGACAAAGACATGGCTAACAAATGAACTGGAGCAACTGGTTCTGCAAAATCTAATATGTACATGGCATGGAAATGCATTGTTGATGCCATCAAGACTTTGCAGTGACAGAACTGAAATAAAGGGAAGAATAATCAATTAACTTTTCTACTTATGCCATGAAAATGACAGTTTTGCCAGTCACTTTCATGAATTGCTATTCTACAATTCATGTGAGTTGGTCACATGGACCGAAACCAGTTAATCACTACTTCTTTGAGAAACCAGGGAAATAACTACAAAGTTTTGTCTGGGTTTTGTTTATAACAACACGTTTAGTGTCAGCCTCTGCAAGATCCACAAAGCATCTTCAGTATTAGTTTGAACTTTTGGCTCTAAAGGTAGCTGATTCTATCCCATTAATGTTTGTGTTATCGTCCATTGTCCGATTTTTAAGTTTGGTGAACTGTCAGTGTTGCTTGTGATTATGCTGGGGGACTTGCATATTTATGTAGTCACTATTTGCTCATTATCAACAGTTTTTTACTTGTTTTATTTTTAGCTTTTTCTCACTTATTGTCATGGTCACATGTCACACTTAATTTGTTCTGCTGTTGTACAAATGTCCTTTGTTTCGGGTTCATTATTTGGTGTCTCTGATCACAAGTCTACCAAAGCTTCCTTAATTTCCTTCCTTCCAAACCTGTGGACCTGTCTTACTTTCTCACAGGATCTTGTCCTGTCCTATCTCTTCTCATCTCTCTTCAGTCTTTTCTGTCCAGATAGCATCTTTTCACTTTATAATGACACTATCTCAACCAAGTGTCTACTTTAGTACAAGACAGGTTCCTTCAGTTTATAACTCCATTTGGTTTAATCCTGAGCTTCCAGCTCTTAAAACTAAGGGTGTGTCGGCTTGAGTGACAGTGCCAGAAAACTGGCCTCTCTGTTCATCTCTTGGCTTGCTCTGATCACTTGCTCAAATACAGAGCTGCTGTAAGTGCTGCCAGCTCACAATACATCTTCTCTGTCATTAATGGTAGTGATCTGAAAATCCTTTTCTCTACTCTTAACAACCTTGTTCAACACCTACTGGGGTTACTTCAGTCTGGGTTAAACAGTTTTCACAGATTATTCAAAGAGAAAATTAGTCGACCAATATTTCCTGCAGCCATCCCTACACCTGATTCTAGTCACTCTGTGGTTGAACCTCCTCCCATCCATGATTTAATACAGTAACTCATCAACCTGTCAGTTAGATCCCGCCCCTATTTCACTTCTTAACAGGTGCCTCGCAGCTATCGCTGTCCTTTTATTAACTCGTCACTTGCTTTCAGTTATGTTCCCACCATCTTTAAAATCTCTGCTGTCACTTTCATTCTTAAGAAACCCAGTTATGATTCTAGAATTATGAATCTCAATCGTGTAATCTCAAATCTCGCTTTTATAGCCAAACTGTTGGAAAGGACTGTGCCCTCCTAACTGCAATTATTCTTAACATATAACAACATTTTCAATGTTTCCAGTCTGGTTTTTATTCTCTGCACACAGAGATGACCATTCTATCAATTCTTATTAATCTATTTCTCTCTGTTGGTTCTGGTATAGTCACCATCCTTTTTCATTTACAGACCATGAGGTGCTCATCTTTCACCTTTCTGCTATTGGTATAACTAACACTCCTCTTAACTGTTTCATCTCCTTTATTACTAACGGATCTCAAGTGGTAGTTTTGTGAAATCATAGCTCCGGCAATAACCCTGTTACACAAGTGGATCTGACTTAAAGCATTATCCGCTCAAGCATTTGTAAGGATGCTGAGGCATTATGGGAAATGGAGTGCCTGTAGTGAATTTGAGTGGCGAGTTCTGTAGTATTGCTCAGCAATCCCAGATAAAATTGACTTTTTACCATGTAAAAATCAATTTTACATGGTAGCATATGGGCCTGATGATGGCTGTGCTCACAGATGTACATAAGCACCAAAACGTCATTCTACCACCACTACCTCTGATTTCCAACTTTATGAAACTAAAAAAAAATCCCAATAATATTATAGTTATCGGCCCAAAAAGCTGTAGCAACTACATTTTCTGAATTCCACTCTTTCTTTTGAACCCCATGTTAAATCTTAGTTAAAAGCGTATTTTACCATCTCCATAATATAGTCTGCCTTCGTCCCATGTTCATCTTTATAGACAATTCCTCCCATATTGACTGTAACTCTCTTTTTGTTGAAATCCCAGATAAAACACCCCTAGCATTTTATCAAAAAACTGCAGCTCTTATCTTCCAAAGTTAAACTCTGCTCATACCCCCCCCCCCCCAATCCTGTGGCAACTACACTGGCTACCCATGTCCTAATTAGTCAAGATATTTTTTCACCTATATAATGTGACCTTGAGTGTGTGAAAGGTGCTATATAAAATTAACTTACAAGACTGCCACTTACCTTCATAGTTTTTGCATATCCAGCTTAAATTGTATCCAGTTAAAATTCTCCTGCTTATATATAATGCACTAGATGGGCTTGTTCCACCCTATATATCTGAGCTACTTCAGTACTCTCAGTTCTACAGGTACTGGGATGCTCTTAAATCCAGACTGGACCCTGCTGGGGTCAGATCTTTTAGTGTCATGGTAGGCAAACTGCAAAATTCTTTACAATTGTGTCTTTGGCTCCGTTCTTCCCTTCCCTCCTTTGTAGCTTAGTTTGAAACTTTCAAAACTAAAATTCCATAAATGTAAATGACATAAATGTAAAGTTTCCTTTAATTAAGATAATTTTTTTTACCTATGTAATGTGACCTTAAATGTGTGAAAGACAGGCTTGTAATTTAACTTACAAGACTACCATTTACTGTTATAGTTTCTGATCAAATATAGAAATCAATTTATTTTCTATAATTAAACTTAAACATTGTTCTTGGCTTCTCCATGCTCTACTCTGTGCTCTCCAACTGGTTTGATTTGTTGGTTTGTAGAAATAGATGGCTGAGAGAAATCCTGAGAGAAAGTGGATTTTAATTAAATTATACTAATATTTTTATTTCCGTTGCCATCATCTGCTAAACTTCTAAAGCACTAAAACTTCATATGTTTACCTTTCTGTTAGCTGTGTAAATGCCATAGTATAATCACTGTATAATCAAAATTAAATCCGGTGCTGTTTCAATTTCGACTCATAGCAGCTCTTTGGTTAGTTGTATTATCCACAGAGCTTTCACGGCAAGGTATGGAAATAGATTCCAAACCCTTTCTTCCAAAAAGTTAATGTTGGTGTTGCTGTGTTTGTCACTGCAATGTGATCCTCTGCCACCAACACCGACCCTTACTGCTGCTGCCAAATATGGGGTTCAGTTAGAGCAAAACCACCCAAAGTTCACACTGCAAGCCCAACCCAGGATTCCTAAGAATCCTCTTAGAGAGCTCCTAACTAGCTAAGAGTTTAAGCTTGAGAGTGATTCATAGGTGATCTCAGAGCTCAGAGCGACTCTGAACAAAAAAAATCTCAATGAGGAGACCCGGTTACTGTGATTTTTTTGTCACCCCCGTCACTCACTCCCACTCACTCCCTCACACACACACACACACACCACACAAACCACACCACACCACACACACACACACACACCACACACACCACACACACACACACTCAGTTAGGGAAATACTACATAGCCTATTAACTATTAAACTATTGACAGTTTATTTAGCCCCATGCTGGTCCGTCGTCCTTTTTCTAGCCTATGTAATCTATTGGATACAGTGGTGCTTGAAAGTGAACCCCTTTGCGAACTCTGGGATGTTGGTGGGTTTCCTCACATTAACTGCTCGCTTCAGGTCCTTCCACAAACATTTCGATTGGATTAGGGTCAGGACTTTGACTTTGGCCATTCCAAAAACATTAACTTTATTCTTCTGTAACCATTCTTTGGTAGAGAACGGCTTGTGTGCTTAGGGTCGTTGGTCTTGCTGCATGACCCACCTTCTCTTGAGATTCAGTTCATGGGACAGATGTCCTGAACGTTTCCTTTAGAATTCTCTGGTATAATTCAGAATTCATTGTTCCATCAATGATGGCCTACCATCCTGGCCCAGATGCAAGCAAAACAGGCCCAAACCATGATACTACCACCACCATGTTTCACAGATGGGATAAGGTTCTTATGCTGGAATGCAGTGTTTTCCTTTCCTCCAAACAGGACGCTTTTCCTTTAAACCAAAAAGTTCTATTTTGGTCTCATTCCGTCCACAAAACATTCTTCCAATAGCCTTCTGGCTTGTCCACGTGATCTTTAAATCAACTGCAGACGACTGCAACGCAACAGCAATGTTCTTTGGAGAGCAGTGGCTTTCTCCTTGCAATCCTGCCATGCACACCATTGGTGTTCAGTCTTCTTCTGATGGTGGACTCATGAACGTTAACATTAGCCAATGTGAGAGAGGCCTTCAGTTGCTTAGAAGTTACCCTGGGGTCCTTTTTGACCTCGCCAACTATTACATGCCTTGCTCTTGTAGGTGACCACTCCTGGAGAGAGGGTAATAATGGTCTTGAATTTCCTCCATTTGTACACAATCTGTCTGACTGTGGATTGGTGGAGTCCAAACTTTTTTAGAGATGGTTTTGTAACCTTGTCCAGCCTGATGAGCATCAACAACTCTTTTTTTTGAGGTCCTCGATAAATCTCTCATTTGTGCCATGATACACTTCCATAAACATGTGTTGTAAAGAGCAGACTTTGATCGATCCCTGTTCTTTAAATAAAACAGGGTGCCCACTCACACCTGATTGTCATACCATTGATTGAAAACACCTGACTCTAATTTCAGCTTCAAATTAATCCTAGAGGTTCACATACTTTTTCCACTCACTAATATATAATATTGGATCAGTTTCCTCAAATAAATAAATGACCAAGTATAATATTTTTGTCTCCATTTGTTTAACTGGGTTCTCTTTATCTACTTTTAGGACTTGTATGAAAATTCTGATGATGTTTTTAGGTCATATTTATGCAGAAATATAGAAAATTCTAAAGAGTTCCCAAACTTTCAAGCACCACTGTATGAACTGGAGAAAAATACAGTTCTGCTCTTGTCAGGTGTAATGGCACCATGGTCTAATCTGTTTTAAACTGTTGGGGTTGGTTTGTATTCATTTCTGGCGTTACACCATTGTTGCACTGGGTAGTAGCTGGGAGTGCATCTCTAATAAGGTCTTCCACAAACATTAATCCTGCACGATCTCATCAGTAGCGTTTGATTATCTCACTGCTATTCATATTTGGAGAACATTTCCTCTGCCTGGTCGTCTTTTCTTGCCATTTTCTCCTCTGCTCCTAAGCCTCCTAAAAGTCCTCCACCTTACTCCTAACAGTATTTTGCCTTAGGAGCTCTTTTAGGGGTTAAGATGCTTTATGAATAACTTTTATCTTTACTAGGATCTACTTCCTAATTCTGAGAGGGAAAACACCCACAATTCCAAGCTTCTTCTTCAAAATTTTGTCACTAGGAGCTACTCTCAGCACTAAGAATCTTTTGAATATGGCCCCTGTACTGTGAATGTTTTTGCTGGCAGAGTTGAAACTGGAGGTTACAACAGTAACAATTCCTTTAACATCTTTAAATGAAGCATGCTAAGAAGCATCAAAATTGCCAAATGATGCCTATGCGTTCAGTGGTGAAAACTGCATCGTGTTAACAGTAAATCCAAAGAATCACTTCACATTCAGAAAGGCTTGGCTGAATGCTTTGATCAAACAACTCCATATAACAGGAAATATAGCAGATTGAAAAGGCTTAACAAATGGCAGTTACATCTTATTTTTGCAAGGGAAAAAACGTGTCCTTGATTTGCACAGTTGAAAGGAAGATAATCTAAACCCTTGACCTGAGGTATGTAATAATAAACCATAAGCATTTTAGTGAAGTCGAGGTCGCACATTTATAAGGACGAATGCTGGTGTTCTGTCAATTTTTCCTACATTGTTAAAATGTCCAGCCATAGAATATATTTTAATGTTTTATCTATCAGTCTGTGCTACCTTGCTGCACAGAAATTATTACTATTTTTTGTGTACAAGTCTTTATGTGTACTACAGAGGACAAGCTAAAAATCAACAAATGTTTGCAATTTCTAACTGCCTTTATTGCAATGTTACCTTAAATTGATTACAATCATACCAGACATATGCTTTGTAAGCGTTTCAGTGAAACATGCAAAACTTGGCACAACAGTGGGTGTGTGTGCATGTGCAATAAGCCTTGGGGGGACTTGTATGATGGGTAGGATAAAACGATAGTTTAAGACTGATTCATAGCTGTTATTTTGAGGTTGAGTGTTTTGTATTTATTATGTTTTTAATTGGAACTGTTTTTATTGAATGTGTGTATGTTGAAAAGTTCACACCAAACTAGAGTTCCAATTAATATTTTGAGTATGTCGGGGGCATGTCTACCCATAGGCAAACCAGTGGAAAAATTGCAGTTATCGTTTCTGTATTTTTGTCATGGGTCATAAAACAAATGCACCGTTTTCAGACTGGCGACCTTGAATATGTGGTTGTGGAGTCAGTACCTCATCCATTTCCATTACACCTAGTACCTTTAAAAGTAGGAATTTAGTAGGTAATTGGAAATAAAACCAAAATAGGTGTTTTTAATATTTTTTCCCAAAATTACTATATCATCAATTATACCATACCATGACATAAAATTACATCCCACGGTGGACAATTCTAGACATATCACCCACTTTCTACCATAGGTATTTAATGGGCATAAAGCCTACAATAACTGCCACATTGATATGCTACTGTGAATTATGTTACAAAAGTATTGAGTTGAACTTTTTGTTATTGACCAAATTTACAATTAAATTCTTTAAAAATCCTACTATTTCCTGGATTTTTTTTTTCTCATTTTTTCTCTCATAGTTGAAATGTACCTACGATGAAAATTACAGGACCTCTCTCATCTTTCTAAGTAGGAGAACTTGCACAAGCAGTGGCTGACTAAATACTTTTTTGCCCCATTGTACAAGTGGTCTGATGTCTGCACATTGCCCGCCATGCCAAACCTCTTAATCCACAGGAAACACTGAACAAACTAGAGTAAATTTCTAACATTGATTGACACATCACAATCACATAATGACTTGTTTCAATGTAGTACATTCTCATTGTTCTTTTTTTGCCATTTTCTCCACCCTGTCTTTTTGATCTGTCAGATCTCCAGAATAAGGAAGGTGTGCCCCTGGCGCCAGGAAGGAGTGCTTCTGGCACATATCGTGGCAGCAGTAATGAGTAAATATTTCTTCTTTCCTTCCCATTTGTCCCTCCCTCTGTTTTTTTCAGTCTCCATACTTTTGAAGAATGACTACTTTGGGGGAGGTGCAGGTTTACCTGGACGGTTCAAGGCAGAAAAGGTGGAGTTTCACTGGGGTCACAGCAATGGATCAGCTGGATCAGAGCACAGCATTAATGGAAAGCGCCTTCCTGTTGAGGTATTGCATAAAAAATTGCTTCTTGACATCTGCATTTCAGAATAACTATAAGCCTGTCGTTACGGCTCAAACGGTCACATAATGAGCCGAGGAACATTTATCAGTGTACATTATTTTAATGACCAACACATTCCATTCTCAGTCCCTTTGTTTCCAATTAATTGTGTTAATGCAACAAATTAGCCATGCTCACACATGTAGTCTTACGGTAAAGCCCCCATTTTAAATTAGATCTGTCAGTATTAGTTCCAACAGAGTTTGTATGAGCGTGTGCTGCCCAGACAAATCTCGTCTTAATTGTGTAGGAGTTACTTTAGCACCTAGGAATTTAAGTTTGCCTTCTACTGCGATATTACATTCTCAGTAAAAGACTGAATAAAAATAATTCTGCTAATTGAGTGACTGTTTTGTTTCTCAGTTCAGTTGTTGTTTAATTACCTGAGACTTGTGTCTATTTGCATTCTGTATAGACAACAGCAAATAATCATTTCTACCTCTTCATACTACCCCTGGCAAAAAAGTACAACATAATAGGAAATAAAGCATTAAAAAACTTAATATCAAATAAACAAATCACAGATATGGCAGCAAATATGTTTTGTTTAATAACTGAATATTCTCACTTATTTTGATTGATGGCATATATTTCCAGACCTGGTAGAGGCAAATATATGAAGTCACTAAGTGATGAGTAAAAAAATGAAGGGATCACCTTGTTATTTGCATTTCTAAAGCAAATACCGGCACAAGTCTACAAATGCAAATTTATCTGAAGTTCAAAGACAGTCCTTACAGACCTTAACGAGCTGCTGGACTTGCCTACTTGAAAGACATGCCCAAAAATAAGCTGGCAATTGAAACAATGGACAGGATTATAAAACTCCTTCAATGAGGAGATCCATCAAGAAGTGTGGCCAGAAATGTTGTTTGTTCCCAGCCAGCTTTGCCTAAAATTTGAGCAAGTATAAATACCATGGGTAGGTTATAAAGGAAAACATATTGGTAGACTGAGTACAACATCAGTGTCACAATAGAAAACTCAAAGCAGTATGCTTTGAAAAGGCACAATAAATCAAATGAAGAACAAATGGACACAGACAGGAGTCAATGTTTGTGACAGAACTGTAAAGAATTGGCTGGATGAAATTGGATTTACATATATATATATATATATGCTCAAAAAAATAAAAGGAACACTAAACAACAACAATATAAACTTCAAGTGTTCCCTTTATTTTTTGGAGCAGTATATATATATATATATATATATATATATATATATATATATATATATATAGTGTTTTTCTCTATCAGTGTTGCACATAGAGAGACTGAAATTTTTTTGCCCATTCTTCCCTTGCAAAACAGCCGAACTCAGTGAGGTTGATGGAGAGCGTTTGTGAACAGCACAGTTTTCAGCTCTTTCCACAGATTTCTCGATTGGATTCAGGCCTGGACTTTGACTTGGCCATTCTAACACCTGGATACGTTTATTTGTGAACCATTTCCATTGTAGATTTTGCTTTATGTTTTGGATCATTGTCTTGTTGGAAGATAAATCTCCCCGTCCCAGTCTCAGGTCTTTTTTGCAGACCTCCAACAGGTTTTCTTCCAGAATGGTCCTGTATTTGGCTCCATCCATCTTCCCATCAATTTTAACTTGAAAAACTTGAAAAAGGCACAATAAATCAAAATGAAGAACAAATGGACACAGACAGGAGTCAATGTTTGTGACAGAACTACAAAGAATTGGCTGGATGAAATTGGATTTACTATAATATATAGATATATATATATATATATATATATATATATATGTATACTACTGCTCAAAAAAATAAAAGGGAACACTTAAACAGCACAATATAACTTCGAGTGTTCCCTTTATTTTTTGAGCAGTATATATACAGTATATACATATAGGAGCCAAGCAAAACCAGCACTAACACCTAAACAGAAGAAAACAAGGTGATGACAAAGTGATATTCAATGATGAATCATCAATCTGCATTATCCTAGAAGGAGATGCTGGACCTTCTGTCTGCTGCTGCTCTAAGGAAACATATAAAGATGACTGCCTGAAGAAAACAATCAAATTTCCCCACTCATGTATGAAGCAGGGTTGCATGTCATTTAAAGGTCCAGGGGAGATGGCAGTCGTTATCACAACTGTCACTGCACAGGTATACACTGAAATTTTGAATAGTTCAAAAGGAATCAGCTTGATGTAGAATATTGTTTTTCATTAATGAAGTAAATGCCTCAAAGAATTTAGGCTGTCATAAATGACTGCGGAGACACAACAAAGTACTAGTTGTGATTATTTTGGTTGATGATTCCATAAATTGATCTGGAAAAATATACAGTTAGTTAAAATAATGTAGTGTGTTTGAGATATGCTTCACAAAGCCAGACAGGATTTCCTTAGATTCTTAAAGTTTTAAAAAGTCTTACATTTGTTTATCTTTAAAAAAAAGGGCCTTAATTTGTTCTTTACCTGGCGCAGGGCGTCTTCTTGCTTCCTCCACTTCCGTACCATTGATTCGTTAATGTTGAATTCTCTCGCAGCTGCTCTATGTCCATGTTGTACTGCGTGACTGATAGCGTTGTGTTTGAAATCCGCTTCGAAAATAAATGAATGAATGCACGTACCCTAATGCTGAAGCACATACCGTATTACTTCTATGCTGCGCACTACGGTGGCCATAAGCTTCGTAACTTACCAAGGCCGTGCTAAAACATTTTGACAGATTTATGAGCTCTGTGTACCATCTACAATCGGTTCTAGGTCAGAAAGCACAACCAGAATTAATTCATACATTAGACGCACCGCATTTTAAGGCGGACTGTCGATTTTTGAGAAAATTAAAGTATTTTAAGTGCGCCTTATGGTCCGAAAAATACGGTACTTAGCTAAACGGAACCAACTGTGTTATGACTCAGAGGAGCGCTAATTTCAGGTATATTTATAACTTGCTTTTAGATAGCGGAGACGGTAGCATAGGCATACGTGTACATTTAACCAAAACAGTTTGGGTAAGCCCATTTCTGCAGTGTGGTTAAATCCAATGTAAGCTAATCAGTATGAATGAAGTGTTTTGCATCCTGTGCAATATCGGTTCATCAAAAAGTACGGGAATCACATGCTTAAAGGTCATTACATACCAAACACATTTTTTTTCCTGCAATTTATTTGGACAACAGTAAATTCATTCGAGCTTGTTCTAATGATGGTATCTTCCACATCAAATGTGATTTTTCGGATGGTGAAATTGCAACGTTATTTTATACTTCCTTGGTTAAATTTTTGCAAACTTCGGCCGGCAAAAAAACGTCACTGACCATGCTTCTGGTGTGGGTATAGCAACAGCCAAGATGGCCGAGCGCACATGAGATAACAGCTTTCATGCTGTTTCTAATAAAAGTACCTAATGCTCGTAAGTTTATTTAAGGTCACATCAGGATCAGTGGCTGTTTGTGACAGGAGCAAGGTTACAGCGATATTAAAAGCGCCTGATGAAATGAAAAGCCTCCTTTGGGTTACAAACGTATAGTCCTGTTAATCACCGTTTTTTGTGTTTATTAAATTATTTAATAATTATATTATATTATATTGTCCGTAGCTTTAACCATGTGACTAATGCACCATACTTTTGTTTTTTTGTTTTTTTGTTTTTTTCTGCAAAAAATTTTTAACCAGATAGCAAAATTCCAAAAAAATCACACTGTATCCAGCGTGTATAGTGTATAGAGGTAAAAAAAAAAAATCGGAATATTTTACATTTGTGCATTGCATTTCCGCGCCATGTTTGCTGTCTAACGTTCTTTACAGTAAAGTCTGTAAACACAGTATTGGTGTTGTGTGCTTTATGCCTTTTTTTCAGAAAGTGGTCTTAATTTTGTTTCTGAGTGGTACTAAAAAAGTACTTAAAGTCTTCAATTTAATTTCCCCATACCTGCAGATACCCTGCCTTAGTGTTCAGATATTAAACAAAAAATTGTTTGGTGTCATATATATGATTTCTTTACTTGCTATGAAGAAAAAAAAGCTGAGCAAACATACCAAAAATGTAATTTGTACCAGGGGTAATATTACCCTTTACTTCATAGCAAAATGACATTTCTACATCTGCCTTATGTTATTTTTAAATTTCCTCTTTTGATTTACAATCTCCTGTATGGGTATCTTTTTTGCCCATTCCAAACACATGCCATTAGACCTGAAATGCTTCATTTCTGCCTCCAAAGAAGGTTCCATATATATTTTATTATACAAAGGGCCTGCTGCATGCAAAGATGATGTCAAGAAACATGGATATGGGACTCAGAAATATGCAAGTGTGAAATTGCAAATGCAGCTCAAACTCGTGCGTAACTGAAGATATAAAAGTAAAAATGCAGAATGCACCAGCACACTGTGTATATGCTAAAAAGCAGTCACATCTGAGCATTGTGTATGAATATTAGCTTTGCATGCTGAATATGTGTTTAGGCATACTGCCGAAACCTGTCTAAGTGAACCTATTTCTCAGGCAGGTCAATGATACTGAAGACTAATTAGTTTTTATCATCTTTGACTTTGTTCTTCTTATATTAAAGTTTAATATTTAAATCCTTTATGCCATTCCTTCTTATGTTATTTGGGCTTTTTCTGTATATGGATCGTATTGAATCTTGGTTAAATTGTAATTTTGTGTTGTGTAAGTGGTGGAGGATGCAGTCGGAGGGATCAGCTTAACAACAATTGCAAACAAAAACTGACATTACTGACATGTATTACAGCCAAGGCACCAATGAACGTTATGAGTATAAAGCATCAGAATCCACACTGAGCTTCATCCAATTATTTCTGAATGGCTAAAGCTCACTTAGCAGATTAAATTTACTCAACAGATAAGTGATGTCAGTGTGAAGTTTGCCAGTAAGCATTGCATTTTGAGGCTCTTATAAAAAGGGATTAAGAAAGTGCTTGAGAGTTTCCCTGACACTGAAAAAAAAAGTGTACTTATGTGTTCGATGTAAAAGTATAATTCATATGAAACATACATACTTCTGGTGTTAACACTTTATTACATAATATTTGTATTATTTTGGAACTACTAAGACAATTAAGTGTATTTAAATTATTAACTATGTTTAAATATATCTTGAATGTATTATGCTGAGCTGTTGAGTGTTTTATAGACAACCTAAGTTGCATTTGAGCACATTTAAATATGTAATTTCGAGACACAGTTATGACACTTTAAAATCATTACAAGAATACCACTGGGAGTATTGATACACACTTTTTTGCAACTTCATTTAAATTACACTAAAATTATAGCGCATTTAAGTACATTTTAAATTAGATTTCAAAATCACTACAGTGGGGCAAAAAAGTATTTAGTCAGCCACTGATTGTGCAAGTTCTCCTACTTAGAAAGATGAGAGAGGTCTGTAATTTTCATCGTAGGTACACTTCAGCTATGAGAGACAAAATGAGAAAAAAAATCCAGGAAATCACATTGTAGGATTTTTAAAGAATTTAATTGTAGATTACGGTGGAAAATAAGTATTTGGTCAATAGCAAAAGTTCAACCTCAATACTTTGTAACATAACCTTTGTTGGCAATGACAGAGGCCAAACGTTTCCTGTAAGTCTTCACCAGGTTTGCACACACTGTAGCTGGTATTTTGGTCTATTCCTCCATGCAGATCTCCTCTAGAGCAGTGATGTTTTGGGGCTGTCACTGGGCAACACGGACTTTCAACTCCCTCTACAAATTTTCTATGGGGTTGAGGCCTGGAGACTGGCTAGGCCACTCCAGGACCTTGAATGCTTTTTACGGAGCCACCCTTTCGTTGCCCGAGCGGTGTGTTATGGATCATGCTGGAAGACCCAGCCACGTTCCATCTTCAATGCTCTCACTGATGGAAGGAGGTTTTGGCTTAAAATCTCACGATACATGGCCCC
>JAJAGP010000885.1:0-187026 GCA_025084515.1 Ancistrus triradiatus | reverse complement strand
AACGGATCTATTTTCATACATAAAGCGCACCGGGTTATAAGACGCATGAAATGAAACAAAACTCTTAAGTTCCGTCGGAAGCTCAGTTTGGTCTTTACCTGGCGCAGGGCGTCTTCTTGCTTCCTCCACTTCCGTACCATTGATTCGTTAATGTTGAATTCTCTCACAGCTGCTCTATGTCCATGTTGTACTGCGTGACCGATAGTGTTGAGTTTGAAATCCGCTTCGAAAATAAATGAATGAATGCACACACCGTAATGTTGCGGCACAGATCGGTATTACTCCGCTATGCTGCGCACTACGGTGGCCGTAAGCTTCGTAACTTACCAACGCCGTGCTAAAACATTTTGACAGATTTATGAGCGCCGTGTACCATCTACAATCGGTTCTAGGTCAGAAAGCACAACCAGAATTAATTCATACATTAGACACACCGCATTTTAAGGCGCACTGTCAATTTTTGAGAAAATTTAAGGATTTTAAGTGCGCCTTATAGTCCGAAAATTACGGTACTTAGCTAAACGGAACCAACTGTGTTATGACTCAGAGGAGCGCTAATTTCAGGTATATTTATAACTTGCTTTTAGATAGCGGAGACGGTAGCATAGGCATACGTGTACATTTAATCAAAACAGTTTGGGTAAGCCCATTTCTGCATTGTGGTTAAATCCAATGTAAGTTAATCAGTATGAATGAAGTGTGTTGCAACCTGTGCAATATCGGTTCATCAAAAAGTACGGGAATCACATGCTTAAAGGTCATTACATACCAAACACATTTTTTTTCCTGCAATTTATTTGGACAACAGTAAATTCATTCGAGCTTGTTCTAATGATGGTATCTTCCACATCGAATGTGATTTTTCGGATGGTGAAAATGCGACGTTATTTTATACTTCCTCGGTTCATTTTTTGCAAACTTCTGCCGGCAACAAAACGTCACTGACCATGCTTCTGGTGTGGGTATAGCAACAGCCAAGATGGCCGAGCGCACATGAGATAACAGCTTTCATGCTGTTTCTAATAAAAGTACCTAATGTTTGTAAGTTTATTTAATGTCACATCAGGATCAGTGGCTGTTTGTGACAGGAGCAAGGTTACAGCGATATTAAAAGCGTCTGATGAAATGAAAAGCCTACTTTGGGTTACAAACGTATAGTTCTGTTAATCACCGTTGTGTGTTTTTGTGTTTATTAAATTATGTAATAATTATTTTATATTGTCCATAGTTTTAACCATGTGACTAATGCACCATACTTTTTTTTTTTTTTTTTTCTGCAAAAAAGTTTGAACCAGGTAGCGAAATTCCAAAAAAATCACACTGTATCCAGTGTGTATAGTTAAGAGGCAAAAAAAAAAATCGGAATATTTTGCATTTGTGCAGTGCATTTCCGCGCCATGTTTGCTGTCTAACGTCCTTTACAGTAAAGTCTGTAAACACAGTATTGGTGTTGTGTGCTTTATGCCTTTTTTTCAGAAAGTGGTCTTAATTTTGTCTCTGAGTGGTACTAAAAAAGTACTTAAAGTCTTCAATTTAATTTCCCCATAACTGCAGATACCCTGCCTTAGTGTTCAGATATTAAACAAAAAATTGTTTGGTGTCATATATATGATTTCTTTACTTGCTATCAAGAAAAAAAAAGCTGAGCAAACATACCAAAAATGTAATTTGTACCGGGGTAATATTACCCTTTACTTCATAGCAAAATGACATTTCTACATCTGCCTTATGTTATTTTTAAATTTCCTCTTTTGATTTACAATCTCCTCTATGGGTATCTTTTTTTGCCCATTCCAAACACATGCCATTAGACCTGAAATGCTTCATTTCTGCCTCAAAAGAAGGTTCCATATATATTTTATGATACAAAGGGCCTGCTGCATGCAAAGATGATGTCAAGAAACATGGATATGGGACTTGTGTGAAATTGCAAATGCAGCTCAAACCCGTGCGTAACTGAAGATATAACAGTAAAAATGCAGAATGCACCAGCACACTGTGCATATGCTAAAAAGCAGTTACATCTGAGCATTGTGTATGAATATTAGCTTTGCATGCTGAATATGTGTTTAGGCATACTGCCGAAACCTGTCTAAGTGAACCTATTTCTCAGGCAGGTCAATGATACTGAAGACTAATTAGTTTTTATCATCTTTGACTTTGTTCTTCTTATATTAAAGTTTAATATTTAAATCCTTTATGCCATTCCTTCTTATGTTATTTGGGCTTTTTCTGTATATGGATCGTATTGAATCTTGGTTAAATTGTAATTTTGTGTTGTGTAAGTGGTGGCGGATGCAGTCGGAGGGATCAGCTTAACAACAATTGCAAACAAAAACTGACATTACTGACATGTATTACAGCCAAGGCACCAATGAACGTTATGAGTATAAAGCATCAGAATCCACACTGAGCTTCATCCAATTATTTCTGAATGGCTAAAGCTCACTTAGCAGATTAAATTTACTCAACAGATAAGTGATGTCAGTGTGAAGTTTGCCAGTAAGCATTGCATTTTGAGGCTCTTATAAAAAGGGATTAAGAAAGTGCTTGAGAGTTTCCCTGACACTGAAAAAAAAAGTGTACTTATGTGTACGATGTAAAAGTATAATTCATTTAAAACATACATACTTTTGGTGTTAACACTTTATACTTTATTACATAATACTTGTATTATTTTGGAACAACTTAAGACAATTAAGTGTATTTAAATTATGAACTATGTTTAAATATATCTTGAATGTATTATGCTGAGCTGTTGAGTGTTTTATAGACAACCTAAGTTGCATTTGAGTACATTTAAATATGTAATTTCGAGACACAGTTATGACACTTCAAGATCATTACAAGAATACCACTGGGAGTATTGATACACACTTTTTTGCAACTTCATTTAAATTACACTAAAATTATACTACACTGAAGTGCATTTTAAATTTGATTTCAAAATCACTACAGTGGAGCAAAAAAGTATTTAGTCAGCCACTGATTGTGCAAGTTCTCCTACTTAGTATATACTGTAATTTTCATCATAGGTACACCAACTACGAGAGACAAAATGAGAAAAAAAATCCAGGAAATCACATTGTAGGATTTTTAAAGAATTTAATTGTAAATTATGGTGGAAAATAAGTATTTGGTCAATAACAAAAGTTCAACTCAATACTTTGTAACATAACCTTTGTTGTTAATGACAGAGGCCAAACATTTCCTGTAAGTCTTCACCAGGTTTGCACACACTGTACCTGGTATTTTGGCCCATTCCTCCATGCAGATCTCTCTAGAGCAGTGATGTTTTGGGGCTGTCGCTGGGCAAACACAGACTTTCAACTCCCTCCACCCAAATTTCTATGGGGCTGAGGTCTGGAGACGGCTAGGCCACTCAGGACCTTGAATGCTTTTTACGGGAGCCACCCTTGGTTGGCACGAGCAGTGTGTTTGGGATCAGGCTGGGAAGACCCAGCCACGTTCCATCTTCAATGCTCTCATGATGGAAGGAGGTTTTGGCGTAAAATCTCACGCTACCATGACCCGTTCATTTCCATTAACACGACAGTCGCCTGTCCCCTTTGCAGAAAACACAGCCCCCAAAGCATGATTGTGTTCCACCCGCATGCGTTTACAGTAGGTATGGTGTTTTCGGGAAATGGACACAGCATTCTTCTTCATACACAACACGACGAGTTGAGTTTTTCCCAAAAAGTTCTATTTTGGTTTCATCGGACCACATGATATTCTTCCCCAATTTTTTTTTTTTTTCACCCCCTCTCTGGATCTCCATATGCTCTCTGGCAAACTTCAGAGGTCCGGAATTACTGGCTTAAAGAGGGGCAGCGCCGGCACGCAGGATATGATCCCTTGGCGTAGGGTGTTACTGTGGTAGGCCTTTGTTACTTTGGTCCAGCTCTTGCAGGTCAGTAACACTCCATCAGATCCCTCCATGTAGTTCTGGGATTTTTGCTCATCATTCTCATTGATCATTTTGACCCACGGGATGCGATCTGCGTGCAGCCCCAGATCGAGGGAGATTATCAATGGTCTTGTATATCTTCCATTTCCATATGTCTACAATTTTCTTCCTGGTGGCTCGACAGCTTTGGTCTGGCCATGGTTGAGTTTGGGTTTGGACGGTTTGAGGGCTGTGGGACAGGTGCTGTTAGACAGATAACGCGGGTTAAAAAACAGGTGCCATTAATAAAGGTAAAGAGTGGAGGACAGAAGCGCTCTTTTAAAGGAAGTTACAGGGGCCTGGTGAGAAGCCAGAAATCTTGCTTGTTTGTGGGTGAACAAATATTATTTCACATGATTTACAATTTAAATTCTTTAGATTTCTTCCTCATTTTGCCTCATGTTGAAGTGTTACCTATGTGAAAACTACAGACCTCTATCATTTTTCTAAGTAGAAAACTTGCCACAATTAGTGGCTGACTAAATACTTTTTTGTCACACTGTATATGTTTGAATATTTCATCTTTTTTAATGCCAATTAAGTTTACAATCATAAACCACATACTTGAGTATGCACTTACACAGAACAGCCAAAATATTAAACCCACCTGGATCGTAGCGACATTTAACACATTCATTTAACATCCATATGTATGCCCACACACAGGGTGTACTAGAATAAGTTTTCCCAGAGCATCACATTCTCCTTTTCTTTACCAGAGGCATGTGTCACAACACACAGTGTGGCGCCCATGCTGAATGGTCACGAATAGTACCATGCTAACCACGTACACCGTTAGAAAGCCCTACAATGGGAATGTGAGTGTCAAAAAAACTAAAAAAAATGGAGCAAGTGAAAGAAGGGTAATGTGAATTGATGAGTCCTTTTTTTTTTCATCATGTGGATGGTTGGGATATGTGACTATTTACCCTGATGGGAAGTGATTGCACAGGATTGCACTTGTGAAGAGAAAATGAGCTGCAGAGGGAGGGAGATGCTCTGGAATGCTTCTGTTGAGAAACATTGTGTTCATTTGCATTAACTGGTTCATTCAATGTTAATTTGAATGCAGCACTACCCAAATCATTACCGAGCAGGTGGTTTAATGTTTTGGGTGATCGATGTTTAATATAAATGTGCGGTTTCTCTTTATTCAGTTAGTATTCTGTCTATCAGTCACCCCATCTATTTATATGTTATCCCACTGGCTGTTAGTCCATCTGGTGTATGTTCCTCTGTCTCTATATATGCCTGTTTGTTAACCTCAAGATCTGTCAGTATTGACCCATGTCTATCATCACCCCTAATTACAACTTTAACACCGTCTGCTGTTATTCGCTCGTAGAAGGGAGTACTTAATTTCACGTGGACTCCTCTCCCGCAGCTTTTCAGCGTCTCTACTCTGCTCCGCCCTCCCTCCCCCCATCTTGCTCGCTTTGCCCTCTTGCTTTTTGTTCTGCCTCCATTAACCTGCTCTTTCTTCTTCTCCGTTGCCCCATGTTGTTCTAGTATTTCACAACTATAGCTTTCCGTTGCTATTACCCTGTTTTGTAAACTACTTCTTTCATACCGTCGGCCTTCCGCCTTTCGCTTCCCCCGTCCGCCTTTTCGTCCCTCGCACCTCTGTCTCTTCTCTTACCCTCTCATCACCTCTCTGCATTGTTCCTTCCTGCCCCGTTTACATCTCCAGCTACTACTCCCCCTCTACTTCATATTTACCCCTCCTCCACTCTATCCCATTCTGGCTTCCTATTTTTTATTCTGACCCCCTCACTTCTCTTACTCATCTTGTACTCTTTCATCGCCACCCTTATTTTTACCTCCCATTGCCCCACCTCTTAGCCCACCACGTTCCTCGCCGTTCCTCCTCCAATTCCCTCCCCATTTTCCCCTCTCCCATGTCTTTTCCCCACCCCTCTCTCCCTCACTCACGATGTCATCGGTTCAGCCTGTCTGTATCCCACAGTCTGCAAGCCACTCTATTTTTCCTTCGTGTCTGTTATCATTCCTCGTCGTTATTTCAGTCAGTTGTAGTCGTTTACCACTTAGGTCCTCTGTCTGTCAACTCTCTTGTGACTCAGCAACAGTCTTCTGACAATCTTGATCACTTCCTAAGCATTCTGTGAATAGTTCCAGTGTTGCAGTTGATGGAGAGGTCCACGGGACAGTGGCTAGAACAGTGCCTTGCAGCTGACATTGTCTGAAGCAAATGGAGGCAAGTATGGGTGATAGTAGAGGAGGAATTTAGTATCACTAGCCTAGAAACTAAAACCAGTGAATATGGTTATGTGAACCCACAAATAAACTCAAGACAGGTTTCTAAAAACGAAAAACGTTGCTTGCTGGGTGTAGGATCCGTCAAAAAACTAATTTTTGGGTGGCTTGATGCGTGAACCATTTTTCTTAAAGCCTGTGGTTCACAGTGGAATGATTGTGCAAATAAAATTATGTTTAAAAGTCCAATGTTCATATTTACAACACTGTAATCCACTTATGGACCTTAATCCCTACTAAACAAACCTCTTCTCAGTGCTGGAGTGTCACTTAAATAGTTTACCCAAAACAAGACATACAATAATCATGGTAGATCTTTTAGGATCTGCCCCATTTTTCTCTTTCCCCAAGTTTCCATACATCCACATATAAAAAAAAACCACAGATACAGTTATACCCAATACCAATAGTAAATGAGTGAAATCATAAGAGTCTGTGTGTACTTATTGTGGAGAATAGCTCAATCAGACCCCCCTCTCATCTCCAGCTGATAGAAAGGGCTTGTGGACTCAGCTGCTGTGGATAAATAGCATATAGAAGTGTTTGAAGCACCTGTGCTGAAATTCACTGTCAATTCAAATGGTCTTTTATATTCTGGCAATTGAGCCTCTAATTTTATTTACATACACTGAGAGCTCTGTAATCAACATGCTTACCTAAAAGGTAGTATCTGAAGGAGTCAGTTGCCCAGTTCATGATCAAGTACTCATTTTCCACATTGCATTACCCTGCTTCCCAGGGACAAAGCTTCAGGTTCATGAAGGCACTGGCCTTCAATCACCATTCATCCCCTGCAGCAGCACTGCGCCCAGTCCTACACCTGAGGCATCTGTCTGCAAAATGAATGAGTTTGTGATTCCAGGGCTCTGAAACATGTTCTTACATAAGGTCTCTTTCAAATTTCCAAAAGCACATTCAGAGTTCTCTGTCCATTTAATCGTTCCTGGTGACGACAACTTTTGAAATCAATAAGGGTAGCTGCCCTTGATGAGAAGTGCAGTATGAACTAACTGTACAATCCCACATGACCCAGAAGAGACTGCACCCTTCTTTTGGTGGTGTCCGAAATGACCATATGGCATCCATCTTTCCCACTTCAGGTCACATCAGACCATCACCCAGGATGTAACCCATTCCTTGCAATAGAACATTTTTGTGACTTAATACCAAGTCCAACTGTCCGGAATCGGTGAAGAACATCTTGAAGATGTGACAGGTGTTTCTCACAAGTGTCCTTGGCTTATAACGGTGTTTTTGGTGGTACCAGAAACAACAGTTGGTTGAAGGGAGATCTTTGAAAAGCAGCATATGATCACAAGAAGCAAAGCAATAGGTCACAGCACAAATGAATCCAGAACCAGTGAGACAGTAAACGTTAACTGAACTTTAAGAAGAGATGCACCTTTTGCCATCTTTCAGAGAGCCAAAACTTCATCCCTTCACAACACTGAGCTCTTCTGAGCAACCTATGAACGTATTGCAAAGGTCTGCCATTGGCCTAAAGAACACTGGGCAGTTTGGCTAGTTCCCCTGTTAACAGAAAAACCCTGCAGTGCATATAAGACAAGACTCCTTTATTATCATTGCACAGGGTATGAAATTAATTAGCAATTCAGAAGGTGCTTTAACACAAGACGATAAATTAACACAATGTATAACAAGATAAATAAGGTGCAAAGAGTAAAATATTATGTAAAACTGCATTGATATATGAAAAAAAATGTATGAAGTACAGCATAAGAATTCAGAGTCAGTGTTGTGTTGGCAGCATTCAGTATTTGGTTCTATTATGTCTCTGCGTAGAAACTATTCTGTAGTCTGTTTGTTCATGCTATGACCTGTAGTGTACCAAATAGATGATGTCCAGGATTGGATGGGTCTTTCAGTATGTTTGCAGCTCTGCTGAGGCAACGGGTGTTGAATACCTCCTCCAGAGAGGGCAATGTGCAGCCGATAATCTTCTGGGCTGTGTTGATGACTTGCTGAAGGACTGCCCTGTCTACTGCTGAGTAGCTGGTGTACTGTGTAAAACCGTGTGATACTAATGAGGTTTTGGCTACTAGGAGGAATACAAAGCACTTCTGTAAGTCACTCTGGATAAGGGCATCTGCTAAATGCTTTTAATGTAAATGTAATTGTGTGCAGATGCAGTTTGTCAGCACACTGTCTGTGGAGCAGTGGTAGTAAGACACCGCTAGCTTCTCTTGCAGACTGTTTTCCTGAGGATCCTCTGGAAGAAGAGCTGCTGCTGTGCCTTATTGACTACTGCTGTGGTCCAGGACCATGAGTGATCAGTGCAGTTAAGGTCAATGAGCTGTTTTTGGCAGATCTGTGACAGTCTGTATTTGGCAGAGAAATGACTGCGACAGACTTCAGGCAAGGTGAAGGAATGGTACACAAGAGAAAGTGTGTTATCACAAATTACATCATGGCTGTGATGATCTATGGCACTTGCTTTCGGCTCGTGTCTCTGACCAAAACACAGGCGTGGTTGTTATTTTGCAATAACACACTTTCCTCTTGGGTTCCATTGCTAAATATAGACTATATTCTTAGACTGTACAGAACTGATGGGGACTGTGGGTAGCCTAGTGGTTAAGGTACTAGACTATGGACCACAAGGTCCAGGGTTCAAATCCCACCTGTGCCAAGCTGCCGACTGTTGGGCCCTTGAGCAAGGCCCTTAACCCACAATTGCTTAGAGTGTACGATTGTATCAATTGTAAGTCGCTCTGGATAAGGTGTCTGCTAAATGCTGTAATGTCTCTGATCACTTTATTAGGTACTCCTCCTTGTATCCACACTCACTGTCCATTTTATTAGTTCCACATATCATACAGAAGCCCTTTTGTAGGTCTGCAATTACAGACTGTGGTCCACCTGTAGCGGGCAGTTTTTTGATAGATTAAACTTTCAAAAATATGCTACAGTGGTTTCAAGTTTCAACAAGGTGGAATAAATGTGTTCCATACTGAAGTTAAAAAACATGCTCTACTCTGCTTTCATACTTCTCCAATTATTACATAGTGCAGTTGGATGGTTTTTTTTTTTTCATTTAGACTAGCATGTACATATCCTAAGTTTTATTATTTTTATTATTTTAAATAAAATTTATTAAAATAATAACTATTATTTTTTATGTCTGTGCACACTGGTTTTGGAGGTTCCGTGGCTCCCATTTTTACCCACTTACTTTTGTTTTTTTTTTTTATATTAAAATGCCTGCCACATTCTTCATCATTATAGACCCTTTGCCACCCTTTTTGATCATAGATTGCTTCTGCTCTGCTTCACCTATAGAGGTTTGCATTTTCAATTAATTTCCTGATCTGAGGTGCATTTGATAATTTATTAGTTTTTATTTAATTTCTTTGATACCACAATAAGTTCTGGAATCTTAAAAAATGAATTGTTGTCACTCCTCCTGTGTAGTTTGATTATTGTCTATAGTAGTTCATATAGGTTGTCTAGTTTTGCATCTGATGTCATTTACTGTATGTTTTGCAATCCTGAACATGTGTCTGTGCAGATGCTTACTGTTTGTGAACCCCTTTAGAAGTTTTTCTATATTTTCTGCAAGAATATGACCTAAAACTCATCATCAAAGTTTTCGCACAAGTCCTAAAAGTAGATAAAGAAAACCCAGTTAAACAAATGAGACAAAAATATTATACTTGGTTATTTATTTTATTGAAGGAAAATGATCCAATATTACATAATTAGCGAGTGGCAAAAGTATGTGAATCTTTCAGTATCTGGTGTGACCCCCCTGTGCAGCAATAACTGCAACTAAACTATTTCCTGTAACTGTTGATCAGTCCTGCACACCGGCTTGGAGGAATTTTTTAGCCCATTCCTCCGTACAGAACAGCTTCAACTCTGGGATGTGTGGGTTTCCTCACATTAAACTGCTCACCTTCAGGTCCTTCCACAACATTCCAATTGGATCAAGGTTAGGACTTTAACATTATGTTTTGGAATGGCCAAGTCAAAAGTCCGAGAACCTTAATCCAATCGAAATGTTTGTGGAACCCTGGGGTCCTTTGTGACCTCGCCAACTATTACAATGCCTTGCTCTTGGAGTGATCTTTTGTTGGTCGACCACTCCTGGGGAGGGTACAAATGGTCTTGAATTTCCTCCATTTGTACATAATCTGTCTGACTGTGGATCGGTGGAGTCCAAACTCTTTAGAGATGGTTTTGTAACCTTTTCCAGCCTGATGAGCATCAACAACTCTTTTTTTGAGGTCCTCAGAAATCTCCCTTTAACATTGGACCTAGGGATGTATACTGCTGCGCCCATTCTTCCATAATTTTAATTTTAGAATTTTCAGCCATTAGGGTAAATATCTACCACAGTGGAATAGTGTTTTTCTAATATATTATTGAATAAATATTCTCAGCTGATAGGGGTTCTTTCCTTTTTGATAAACATTTCAATACAAAATCTGTTTTTGATGTGGAGTCTTTGTATGCTTTAGAAATTACATGATTGTCACATAAACTTGTAAAATATCATATTGTTTTATCCAATTAATTACATGTCCATTTTATATTTTATATTTATTGTAATATAATACATTTTAATTTTATATTTATAATATTTATATTTATAATATAATATAAAATGTATGCTTATATATGTTTATGGCTCCCAGTAATTTATCAGTAACTGATTTTGTTGGGTTTTTCATTCATCAGTTTGCATAATCATAGGTCCATTTACGTTAAGGTGAATTGCTGTCTTCTTAAGGTCAATGGCATTTCACCCATTTCTACGTGGGAGTACTGGTATTGATGAGAATTAAAGGTTCCACAGTATAGATCCTTTGCACACAGCCTCAAACCGAAGAAAAGTGCTAGTAAAAGCATGAATATTAATTTTTTTTCACTTAGGTAAAAACAATAAAAAAACATTAAATTAATTTTTATTACAAATACTTCTGTTTATCCTAAGTAATTATAAGCAGTAACGATTTAAACTACTGTGCATACATTTGTAGAACTTTATTTTTACACTCAACATATTTATCGGATACTTTCTAAATTGCAGTAAAATTGATATGGTAACCAAGTTTTAATTATTTTAACTAGACTACATGTGACATGACAAGCAAGTACACCTTATTGTTTAATGTGGTAGAAAATGCATTCATTAATAGGCCTATGTATTTAATTGAACTTTAGTAATATATTAACACCATTCCGTTCATGTATATTATTATTATTTATGTGATTAATATCACCAGAGTACATTTCTTGATTATAATGCTAAAGTATACATACAATAATTACCATGTATTCTGTAGATGTCATTTCAATACTACAGTAAGGTTGGGCGACAGTTAAGTGCTGTACAGTTTTTTTTTAACTTAATGCGTTGAGTAAAATGCATTAATTCAAGTGTGGGTCCTGATGCTGATGCGTTTTAAAAGAAAGAGGCTGTTTTAAATGTGCTTTTAAATAATACAGTTTAATTTGAAATTATAATCCAGTGTACTTTTGCTTAAGCATGTTTCTAGTATATTTAGTCATTCATTCATTCAGGAATCGAACCTGGGGATCTTGGGAGCTGTGAGGCACCAGCACTTCCACCACCGTGCCCACTTTGTTTTAGTATGTTAAGAAATACATTTATTAAAACTGTACTGTATTTTCTTATAGCACTCGGACGTATTATTTAAATTTGCATTATGTTAAAATATATACAAGTGGTACTGCAGCTCTAGACCACCACGATTCACGATTCAGTACAGGTGATTCAGATTCCACAATAGCTCTTGCTCAGTGAAGATCTCAGCTGTGTTTATCGTGTTTTTCTTTATTTTTTACACCTACAGTACTGTATTCTTAGTGCAAATAAGTCTCCATGGGTCCTAAAAAGGTTACTTATAACAGCCAACCCGAAAGCAAAACAGGAATTGAATCCTCAAGGACTCTTTCAGGCTGCAATTAGCTTGTTCAGCTATGCTAGCTCCCTGATTTCACCAATAGAGTAAAGTGTTTTGCTTTTACTACTTTTTCCACTTTTTGGTTTTCGTACTCTATGTACTCTTCTGGAACTAATTCATGACAAAAACCGAGGTATTACTGCATTTTTTAAAAAGTATAAGTCTATTATTAGGTCTAATTAGAAAAAATACATGAAATTGAAAAGGCACTTTTATATATATTTACACACTTGTTTAAGTGTACTGTTAATGCAATTAAGTCTATTTTTCTTATACTTTCTTTGCAAGGTTAGTCTTCTTATTCCGTGCACTACAAAGGTGATGAACAAATATTTGCAATTTTACATGGTGAGTGAACACAAAGATGTGGAGGGAATTATGTTGAGAGATGAGAGGTTGCCAGAGAACTAGTTCAGTCAGAACATGATGTCACAGGGAGTCCTAATCCTCTTCCCGTCATCTCAGCAATCTTTCCCTTTTCCTCAATACATTTCTTTTGTGACTGCACTGAGACGGTGTTTACCAGCACCAAAATACAATGTTAGATTTGATGTGAAGCTCTGAATTCTTCTAAATCCTGTGGGAAAGAATAATCCCTAATTGTCACAAATGTCAAAAATGTGGCTCATCTCTTATATGAAGATGCCTGAGATGCTGTGTTTATTTGCACAAATATGCCTGTAAGGACAGGAATGGGATTTTCTTTTGTGACAAAGGCCTGGGAATCAATCAAACAGAGCACGGCAATTTAATCTAACCTTTTTAGCATAGTTATTGAAGTGCATAGGCGTGAGCTGCTCAGCGCTTCAATGTCGCTTTATTAAAAAGTCAGTCACATTTGCTTTTGTGTGCTTTTTCACAGATGCAGATTTTCTTCTATAATTCTGATGACTTTGACAGCCTTAGCACTGCGATAAGGGAGAGGAGAATCGTCGCTGCCATGGCTGTCTTCTTTCAGGTCAGAATCCTGTTTTTTAGAATGTAAGACAAGGAAGTTATCTCTTACTGTGGTGGATTTGTAGCAACGCAAATAGCTGTGGATTTGAGTAGCAGAACTGTCAGTATTCTCAGAGGGCAGGTCTATTCCTCAGTCTGAAAGTGGAGCACAGGTGTGTTTTATGTAGGTTTGATGTCATGAAAGTGTAAGAATGTGGGAGATAAACACACAAGACATTCTGACAGCATTACGGCTTACTGCTAGTTAGTGTCCATGTGAATCTTGTCTTTTATCCTCGGAGTTTTGCATAGCTAATCACTGTAGATTTCCACACTGGAACATAATACAGGTTCTTGCTTGGTGTTCTATGAAACCAAGCCTCTCTCCATAAGAGAGTGCTTTAATCAGCACATTACATCTTTTACCCTGATGTGTACCGTATTTTTCGGACCATAAAGCGCACCGTATTATAAGACGCAATATCAACGATCGCCTGCTAACGGATTTATTTTCATACATAAAGCGCACCGGTGACCCTTGATTTCGTATCCGTTTGGTTCTATCGCTTCACTTACCTTTTCCGCATTACTCCCCGCCTTCCTCCGAGGAGGGACCCCCTCCGGGTTCACTTTTTGGGGGGTTGCGATCGATATAGTCTTACACTCGGAGAGTCCTTGAATCGGTGGTTCTATCTGTGGTTCCGTCGTTCTATCCGGAGGGCCTTTACATTTCAGTTACATTTAGGGGACAGTGTAATCTTCCAGGTCTCGCCTGTGAGTAAGAGCGGCTTCGGCTTGCCTCGCATTGTATCTAAGAGAAATCATCTGGTTCACGGTGAAAATTTCGCTATCCTAGTCTGATGGATCGCGCAGCTAACACTCGGTTCCGTCAAGTGTATAGCGTGGCGACCGGTATTGATTTACAAGAGCGGTGAGAGGAGAGGTATAAAAGGGGTCTTTACCAGGCTGCAGGGCGTCTTCGTGCTTCCTCCACTTCCGTAAATCATTGATTTCGTTAATGTTGAATTCTCTCACAGCTGACTCTATGTCCATGTTGTACTGCGTGACCGATAGCGTTGTGTTTTGAAATCCGCTTCAGAATAAATGAATGATGCACACCACCCTAATGCTGAAGCACATACCGTATTACTCCGCTATGCTGCGCACTAGGGTGGCCGTAAGCTTCGTAACCTACCAAGACCGTGCTAAAACATTTTGACAGATTTATGAGCGCCATGTACCATCTACAATCGGTTTCTAGGTTCATGGCTCAACCAGAATTAATTCATAACATTAGACGCACCACATTTTAAGGCGCACTGTCGATTTTTGAGAAAGTTAAAGGATTTTAAGTGCGCCTTATGGTCCGAAAAATATAGTAATTATTTGTAGTTCAAACGAGGTTTTTTCCCCTATAAACAGTGACAGTTAAAAATTTGGGAAATTGGAAAATGCCTAGATCTTAATCACCTTCACCTCTATCATATTTTGTTATTTAGTAATCTTATTTAGAAAAGAAGGGGTATTGCAAATTGTTGTAGTAAGCATACTCAAACAACATACTACATAAATACTACTGCATACTTTCTCATAGACATGATCAACTATCACTTATTACTACCATCAACTCTATATTTTGTAGCCATGCTTTTATTTTTTAAATGCCTGGTGTCAGAGAAACAAGTCTTTTGGGACTTTCCAGTCTGCTTGTCATTTACATACCTACAAGCTCTTTGATTTAAAAAGTAGCACATGTCCACTACCGAAGCAATGCATTGCAACAAACTGTGCAAGATTTTCTTAGAAACAGATTTTTATCATTTTGCAGTGCTGGGAAAAAGAACAATACGGCAGCCGAGCCTATCATTGCAGGTCTCAAACGGGTCGTACATCCACGGTAAGTTCAAGAACAAATGTCCTCCCTCTCACCGAACTTATAAACACAAAAGTCCAGGTTTTAAATGACATAGATCAAGACAGTTTGCTTAAAGAGAGCTGAAACATACTGGGTAAGCTTGTGTTGTATCTGCTGCATTCCCCAGAGAAAGAGACAAATCTTGGGGCCATTTATACTGAAGGACTTGCTGCCATCCTCTTTGGGGAGCTACTATCGTTACACTTACTGGCTCTCTGACTACACCACCATGCAGTAAAGTTGTGGAGTGGATTGTCTTCAGTCGGGCCTGTTTTACCTGTCCTACCACCAGTAACATGCCATGTGTGAGATCTTTTTCGTAAAATATAAGCAATTTAAGGACAATGAGATCTTTTCGTACATATAAGCATAAAGGACAGATGCAAAAAATCAATATGTAGTTTTTCACCAGAGCAACAAGTAAATCTCATTCACCATCTGCACTGCTGCCCATGAATTTACCTGTAAACTATTGGTTTAGAAGATTTCCTGTATATGCACATGTGTTTGCAACTTAGCTGGACAAGACTTTTATCTAAATAGAAGTTTAATGGTGGGAATGTGTGAACATAACGTGTGGGTAAGACAGGCCTGACACAAATGAATGGACTGATTTAAAGCATTAACAGTTTACAACAGGAAGACACTTAAGTAAAACAACATTCAAAGTAGAGTGATTCATAAATGAATGTGCTATTAATGTGGACTCAGTTCACCCCCTAACAAAAGAGATGCTGCATAAGTAGAGACAAGATTTGGATGTGAAGGTTTAAACATAATTTTTTGAAACGTTATGTTTAAAACATAAATTCCACCATCCAAATCCATTATATATAAGTCTATCTGCCTCCTCTTTATATAACACCAGAACAGATAAAATTGTGAACGGCAGTGGATAAAGAAGGTGATTCATTTCGCTTTTTGAAAGTGACAGTGACCAGGTAGTTCAAAGATCTGCTAATGGGGCCAGAGAATATAGCATGGAAGGCATTTAAGGACATTATTGAGAATTTTCTTGGTAACTACAGAGCAAAACTCTACTGTACATGGAGCTATCTGACCATATACCCTAAAGCACACAAAACCACAAAGTGTAAAATGTCATTGATAATTCATTTTCTGCATTCATATTTGGACTTCCTTCTCTGCTGATGAAGTCTGCTTGGTGAAGTGAAGTCATTGAACTAATAAGTGGTGAAAAGTTTTCACCAGGACATTGTTGCTCTAGAAAAGGGTTATCAGGGCAATTGGAATTTCATCAGTGTTGGCAGACTACAGTTGACACTGACACGAGAGGCACCAGGTGCTAAATTAAATCAGGTGCAAATACATTTTTAAGCTCAGTTGAACTAATTCCACATGATAAAGCAAATCTAAAAAATATTTTTGTGTTCAACTTGACATAGTCACAATCTCACAGTGTTTTTTTTCCAGGAAGGAGGAGGAAAAGCAAAACCTTTGAAACAAATTGTTTTTCATTGTATTCAGCATGAAGTTGCAAATGTGAGTAGCGTCAAAAATAAGATACGGTACAGACGTAGTAGTTACACTTTGCGGATCTGGTCTTTCATGTTGTAGACACAGGCAAATAAAAAAAACAGAAGAAGCTTGTAGTAAGTTTAAATCACACAATGGTTCACAGCAAATCAAAACTTCATTATGCATGTATGCACACTCACAACTTTTCATTCAAAGAATTTTGACTTGCAGTTGACCAATATTTTTACGCAATCATAGCCCTCTGATCTTTTTGCTGAGGACTACGGGCTTTAGTGAATTACGTTCTAAATGGGCTGGCTGAATGCGCACACAGCGTTGTCCTCCAATGGGGATTATCGCTGGGCAATTTTCAAGCACCACATTCAATCAATCCACTCCAGTCTTACACAGCGTGCTCTCTATTCTGCCCTCTTCATAGTGTATTTCCCATTTGGTATCGCTTTACACACAGTTGTCAACATAAAACACTCTCACAGACAACCTGGAAAAATGGTGGTATTTTTCTTGACATGTAAACTTAATATCTGACACAGTATTAGTTGTCAGACACTTGACACCCTTGTCATACCACAAGCTATCATTTTTATGATGAGACTAAGGCCCTCCATTCTTACATAGTGGTAGATTTACAGTGAGGGCCAAAAGACCACTAGTCAGGGCTGCCACCTTGGCAGAACCTGTCAGGGGGTGTCTGAATTTTTAAAGGGGCAGTGATAATTCAAGTGAAACATATTTTGCAGCCATTTCCATGTACTGTAACTTTGGTTGCAAAGTCAAACCAAGACAGTCGGCCCACTGTTGTCATGGCGTCTAGCGATAGGTTTTGTTTATAAAACCCTTATTTGTATAGATTTATTTGTTTAATTGTGAAATTATGTACAAAATTCAGGGGCCCTGCTCTTGAAGCGAGATTTTGTACAAACTTGTAGCGTCCATACCAGCTTAAGTGCATGCTGTCGTTACAAAAGGGGGAAACAAGTACTAATATATTCGGAATATTATCAAACGATACAACTTTTCACTCAAATGTTATACTGATTATGTGATTTGTAATGGAAAACATTAAATTAGAGAAAAATGCAGAAAGAAGCATTTTGACTAATGGTCACAGAGTATTTGGCCAAAATATGTCATGTTCTTGGTTTAGAAGGACTGTGGTGGCCTAGCGGTTAGGTACTGGACTCTGGACCAGAAGGTCCAGGGTTCAAATCCCACCTTTGCCACCGTTGGGTCCTTGAGCAAGCCCCTTAACCCACAATTGCTTGGATTGTAAGACTGTATTGTAAGTCGCTTTGGATAAGGGCGTCAGCTAAATAATGTGAATGAATGTAAGTATATCGGGTTCCCTTTTTGGGATGGGGTGGCCTAGCGGTTAAGGTACTGTACACTGGACCAGAAGGTCCAGGGTTCAAATCCCACCTCCGCCAAGCTGCCACTGTTGGGTCCTTGAGCAAGGCCCTTAACCCACAATTGCTTGGATTGTAAGACTGTACCAATTGTAAGTCGCTCTGGATAAGAGCGTCTGCTAAATGCTGTAAATGTAATGAGTGGAACCAAGGATGAGCTGGTGATATCATGAGGTGAACTAGGTCATGAATATGCTATTCATCATATGCTCTCTACAGTTGGAGGCATTCTACTCTATCTTTACTACTGAGCAGCAAGACCACGTGAAGTCAGTGGATTACCTTAGGAACAACCATCGGCCCATTCAAGATTTGGGCAACCGCCTTGTCTTCAAATCAGCAGTGAAGGATGCCTGGCTTCCTGACCCCATGTCTGATGCCCAGAACACTCCCACAGATATAGAGACCTCCAGAGGTAAGGGAAGATCAGATTTCTTGATCGGGGGTTTCAATATACACTTGGAATGACATTGGAATGTTTGACCATACTCAGTAAATGACGATAATAAAGTACATGTGTCAGCTGTCAGCTGTTTGATACCATGAACTCATGTCAGAGAGCCTTTTCTAGGTCAAACCTGGCAAACGGGCAGACGTATACATGCTCTTGTCTTTAATAATGATTGTCTTTTCCATCACTTGCAGAGAGAATTGATTGCTCTTTGCTGTGCTGAATAGGGAGCAATGTAAAACAGCCAAGAGGCACAGTAATCATCATTAATATTCATTCTAAAAATAACCCCATGCAAATGAATACTGTGTGGCAAAAATAAAGCCTAACTGTGACAGGCTGGAATGTGACAGAATGGAAAGGAGTCTTAGTCTGTGAGTGTGTCTTTCTGACACACTTTCTCTGGCTCTATGCAGTCAGTTCCTCACCTTCTTCTTACTATAAACTATAAGCTTCTCCGGAGTGTGACTGTCTCACACTAGCACCCTGACATCTTGTCTTGTTTACTCCAAAATGTAAGCGTGTGCACATCGTCAGTGCTCGGGTTGTTACTGTTGTTCAGTGGTGACTGAAATGATTAGAACGCAGATGATTGAATGGATGAGGATAATGGTCTCCTGTTGAGTCACTCTGACGTAGATTTCAAGTCTACTTCCTCCGTTGATGCCTTTTCCTTAATCACCCCCTGTCCTCCACTCAGTCTTTTTCCTCTCTTCTGACTGTGTCCTTTCCTTCTCAATCCACACACATATTCGTTAGTAACCGAATTGTTGAGCACTTGTTAGCACTGATATTCCCATTTAAGAGCTCTTACCATAATGACCTTATCAGGCATCACATTTACACTCCACCCTGCCTAATGAAAGCCCTGTGTGCAGAAGAAATAGACTGCACGATAAGAGACATTAACAGCAAAATTACCTCCATAAGTGGTAGTATGACTATCATCATAGTTAATACCAGTTTTCTTTTGGTGATGATTACAACATGGTTGCTAATGTTGTTTAGTAAGGACCTTATTATTGCACTGGTGTTAAATTGAAGTTCCCTATTGATCTGTTAAAGATTGACAGTGCTGTTGTAGTACTTTTTGTAAAGCTCAATTTGTAATTTGGTTACAAAGGAGAGAGTAGTAACTTTTCTTTAAAAACAGTCATGCAGCTTTCTGGCAATGGCCTAATATTATGTTGCCTCTGCAGTCTGGACCAGCTCTCTTACCACCAAATCCACACAATAAACACACACATGAATTGTACACAATTGATGTGCGCACACGCTCTCAAGCAGACCCAGTCAAGCACACAAACAGAAGCTGCTTGAAAGCCTAAGGGCAGACCTAGATGAAATCATGTATTATTTGCCTTTTCTGAAGCAGTTTCTGGTGGGAACACTTTGGCTATTCAGACAGCGATAAAAGATTTAGCCTTACCTTCAGGCTGTAGCCAGGGAGTCACGCACCTGAGATCATGACTATTCTCCCAAGATAATTTGCTTTGTTTATCGCCGATCACACCAACCCTAATCAAATGTAAAGAATTCTGCTTCATTCTTCTTCCCTTTTGCTGAGAGAACCCAAGGTTCCATGTTTTGTCTCAGTTGTATCTCTCTTGCTTTCTCTTTCTTGGTCTCCAGTTTGCAGTAGCATCCCTGACAACATGAAGGTTCATCCTCTGAACCAAACAGCATTGGTGCTGACCTGGGATCGACCTTCAACCATCTACCACCCACCACTTCTGGGCTTCCTGGTCTCCTACAGCTGGGTTATGGATGAACTTGCTTATGAGAAGACCTTCACCCAGACCAGTGAGCAACAAACTGTGAGTGACCAAGTTAAGCACAGCTGTGGATGTACCTGCAAGCAATTTTCTCTCTTCTCATATCCTGCAATCTTAACTAGTCTACTGTGACAAGTTTGCTCTCCAATATCAGTGTCTACTTGAATATCAGCGCAATAGCTGTAGCTGTCATTTTGCTGAAGTTTCAAAAAACAATAAAAAACCAGACGAATAACTCCACAACTCAGGACCCTGAGACCTCTTAAAGACTTTGATAGAATTAGACAGCATGTGCTCTGTCTTCCTGGGGGTCTGATGAATGAGACAGCACCAAACTCTCCACCCTGTCAGTCATTTGTGCCAGATTGGTCTTCTACATGTGGTATCCATGACAACAGGGAAGGGCCCAGCAAGTCAAGGAAACTTCTCTGATGAAACCTGCCAATCTTTTTCTGGCTCAACCGAATTAGATTTGGATTCAATTGGAGAAATCCATCCGCTATGGCCAAAGCCCAATTACTGCTCTTCACTCCAACACATACTGCCTCCCTAATAATCTCTGTGCCACATTTACATTTTTATTTCAATTTGGAGTCTGGGTGGAGGGCACATAACGGAGTCAGGACCAATTTTTGTCATGTAAGAATATCCTAAGCAGCTCCCATACTTCTGGACCCTGGAATATAATTGAATGATCAGAGAATTTCAAGGAATAAATGTAATATGGGCTTGCACAATGTTGACATAAATCTGAATTTGCATCTTCATTTGGAAATGTAGCCTTCACATTTCTGTCTTGTCAGTACATGTCATGTTGTCAATTAGAAATAAGGCTGAATTTTGAGAGGAACGTGTTTTGGAGACAGTTATGGATGATGAAAATTGACTCTGTACCCATACATCTTCCACATGTTAGTATTCTCCTATTATTCTTTTGAGCACAACCTGGCTGAAGTGTATTTCTGTGTTCGTGTGTGTCTCCCACAGAGGGCAGTGATCTCACACATGTCCCCAGATGTTTTATATCTCTTTAGAGTTCAGGCCTTGTGTCAAAGAGACCAGCGCAGTGACTTCAGCCAAACACTTTTATTCCGAGGTGATCGTCCTAATGTACCCTATTTCACGCTTCAGTTTACATGATTACATTTTATTTGACTTCTTTTTTTTTTTTTAGCAAATACCACACATATACTTCAAGGGAGAAGATTAGTGAAAACTGGAATTGTAAGTTTAAGTGCCATTAAGTCTTTGTAAATAATCTTGTGTCTGTCCTGTACACTCTAAAATAATCTCGCCTAATTTCCCCATCTTGCCTTTTTCCAGCCCACAGTTTCTCCACCATCCACTGCAGACA
The DNA here is from genome assembly GCA_025084515.1 of Ancistrus triradiatus. Classification (NCBI taxonomy): domain Eukaryota; kingdom Metazoa; phylum Chordata; class Actinopteri; order Siluriformes; family Loricariidae; genus Ancistrus; species Ancistrus triradiatus. The sequence goes on along the minus strand of JAJAGP010000885.1, from coordinate 165,515 downwards.
TGGCACCCATTAGCTCAGGCTCATCCACATGGTCTTCTTCCGGTCTCCCTTTCTCATTTGTGTCTATTGCAACAGGCATGGGTCCCCCTTCCAGTGGAGGGCAGACCACCATGGCATCTGTGGTCACAAGCACACTGTTGGCTGGTCTAGGCTTCAGTGGTGGTGTGATTTCCTCTCTCCCAGGATCCCTTTGGCCCACCCATTCTCCTAGCTCAAGCCCTACTCCAACTAGAGAACCAGTTCCTCCTACTTCAGAATCAACCCAAACTGAAACGAAATCCCTTGCCTCAGAGGAAGGGGGAGGAACTAATGAGACAGATGAGGATGAGCACAAACGAGAAAAAGGTGAGGAAGATAATGAGGAAGAAAGGGAGGAAGAAAAGAAAAAGAAGGAAAAGACTGAGGAAAAGACAGTGACTGAGAAAAAACAAGACAGTATCCTTCAAGAACCGACTGCTGCCGTATCAGCATCACCATCTAGAGAGAGAGGGCGAGAAGATAGGGTTGTGAGCACGGAGGCTCCCACAGTGCCACCTGTAGACAAAGAGGAACCACTCTACACTGTTATTCCAAGACACTCATTGGGAGAGACAAGCCCACCAACTTGGCAGAAAGAAACTGACACGACAGATATGCAGCTTGTCAGCACCCACACACAGACTAAAAAGCCAACCAATGAGGACAAGAACTACTGGCCCTTCTACATTCAGACCGGTAGGTGAGCCACATAGAACCTAATGGTCACTGTAGAACTCCAAAATTCAGCCATTATAACTGAAGTGCTGTCATGGAATGCTGCTTTGGGAACTAATGCTATAAGGACTGCAATTCTCTCTTGAAATATAAATAATTTGTTAAGTCTGTGTGCTCCCTTTTTTGTGGATTTCTGTCACTCAGAACGAAACAGCATATTCAGAGATCCCACATCTTCACTGAGCAGGACAGAGTGGATCATCCCCCTTGTAGTGGTATCAGCACTCACGCTCCTCTGCCTCATCGTGATGCTGACTGTCCTGGTCTACTGGAGGTAAGACGTTCACCAGCACTGAGTTTGTTTACATGCACTTAATAATGCGATAAGTGCAGAAAATCAGATTTTATCAGTGATCCAGTCAGCAAGTTTAGCTGCTCTTGGGGAATCAAATAAAAGGAAAACTCTGGTTTTACATGATACAGCCAATAATCGGATTCCTACCTTGCAACCAGCCAATAATCTCACCGAAAGATTGGACATAAACTTCAAACTTTGAAATTCTTTGTTGCCTCCAACATGTACTGCATTTCAGTCTCCCCAAATGTGTTTGTTAGACATTTCATGGGTGCTGCATTTAATTCCTGGGTTGCCAGATTCCGTGAGGGAACCATGGAAACAAGCCCAAATGAAGCAAGGTCTCTTAGAACAAGTTGACCTGACAACTGTTTTTGATTCTGCTAGCTGCTTCCAGGACAGCTCTACACTCTCTTGGGTTATATTTGCATGCACAGTCAGAGAAAACCAATTGAAATCAGAGTAAGGGTATACAAGCACTGAGAAATCCGACTACTGAGCTAAAATCCAGCTCTCTTTATCGGATAATCAATCTGATTTCTAGGCCTTAATTTGAGCTTCAAGATCAGAGGATGCTGGATAAATGATCACTTGAATAATCAGATAACTGGAGATAAGTGTATGCAAGTGCACTCACTGTCCTAACTATGCCTGAGAGATTCATTCATAGGGCTTGAATGAGGTGTCCAAGTCAAAACTCTAGGTAAGAAAAGATACAGAGATGCAGTTTCTAGACCTACTACTTCTTCTAAATTTATCATTTAGAGCAATCTTCATAATCTCTTACCCACAGGGATTCAGTACCTGTTCTTCTCTCTGTTGTTTGAGGGGATCCAAACCTTTAGCCAGATATAATCCAAAGCTTTGTGTTCCACCCCAGGTTGCCCACATTGCCAGCGACCCATAAGCCTTGGGAGGTGGGACACAGATGTGCTCCAATCTGTGAGGTTCATGCACCAGCTTGGGCAATTGCAGCTCTTGTTAAAATGCAAAGAAATGTAGAATATAGAAACCAGAGATGAATTGTATGGTGGAGCAGTAGGTAGTGTTGGTGTCATACAACTACAGGGTCCCAGGTTCGGTCCTCACTGCTGTGTGTTTGGGAGTGGGTGGTTTGGCATAATAGGTGAGTGTACAGTGCTGATGTCTTGTGCCCAGTGTCTGATGACAGATTAAAACCAGAGATGCAGTTGAATATTATACTGTGGAGCTGCGATATAGACAGCTTTCTCTAGTGTAGTTTAGGTGATACATACTTCATAATAACCGCCAAGGACATCACAAACTTAACCATACAGTTTAGTTTTGGGGATCATTTTTGAGACAGTGTAACCATGTGGAAACCATTCCTGTCTTTTAAATGACTGGAAAATTCTGTTTATAAGTAAACTGTAAGAGGTGAGACTAAAGAAATCCCGATTTTATCTTTGTCTCTGTACGTTAATTTGGGTAATCTTCATAATAGGTAATCTGCGTTTAGATGGAAGTTAATGGTAAAGTAAATGAAAATGTAATTTGGTTGAATAGGCTTGTCAGGGACTTAATGAACAATTTTCTTTTGACTGAGTGGAAGAGCAGCAGATGGAGATTTGACAGCTCTCTAGAGAGTGTGGAATGCCACTGATTTGTCATTAAGATGTTGTGAGTGTACTGTACTGTACAATGCATATTACCAGCAGACACACATCATGTCAGAAACACATAATAAGCTCTGTTTGCCATTTGAGTTTTATAATTCTGCTGCAGCATTTACCAGAAACTCTTATCTTGAGCGAATTACGGAAGTGCTTTGTATTCTTCTTAGTAGACATTACCTCATGCTAGAACAAATAGGCTACAGCCCAAGAATATCACCCAACTAACACCCTGAGAGAAGTTGAAGTAGGTAAAGAAAAAAACAGTAGTAAAGGAAATAAATAATTGAATATTGAATAAGCGCAAAGTCCTTATTATTATTTGTGAAAACGTAGTAAAATCAGTGGCCTCAAAGTAAAATATAGTACTTATATGCTGAAGTTGAATCTGTTTTTAGAATTTTTTTGTCACACATAGTGTTGGTAAAGCAATTAAATTTTTATATTATATGTATATTACCTATTCGTAAATAAGCCTGTTATTACACTATGTAGAAACTTACTTCTCAAGTGTACAAATTTATCCGTATTGTCCTCTACTTGGTCTACTTCTTCATCTCAAGACTTATCATCAGTCAGTGTTAAAAGTTATTTTTATGCTCTATCATTTAGATTAGTCAGACAGAAGAAGCAATCTGAAGCATGATCTGAAGTGTTTTTTTTTTTTATAATTTGCCCATGCTGTACATTTACATTAATTGTATTTTTCGGACCATAAGGCGCACTTAAAATCCTTTAATTTTCTCAAAAATCGACAGTGCGCCTTAAAATACGGTGCGTCTAATGTATGAATTAATTCTGGTTGAGCCTTCTGACCTAGAACCGATTGTAGATGGTACACGGCGCTCATAAATCTGTCAAAATGTTTTAGCACAGTCTTTGGTAGGTTACGAAGCTTACGGCAACCGTAGTGCGCAGCATCGCGGAGTAATACGGTATGTGCTTCAGCATTAGGGTGTGCGCATTCATTCATTTATTTTCGAAGCGGATTTCAAAGTCAACGCCATCAGTCACGCAGTACAACATGGACATAGAGCAGCTGCGAGAGAATTCAACATTAACGAATCAATGATATGGAAGTGGAGGAAGCAAGAAGACGCCCTGCGCCAGGTAAAGACCAAACTGAGCTTCTGACGGAACTTAAGAGTTTTGTTTCATTTTCATGCGCCTTATAACCCGGTGCGCTTTATGTATGAAAATATACCCGTTAGCAGCCGATCATTGATTTGCGTCTTATAATCCGGTGCGCTTTATGGCCCGGAAAAATACGGTACATTACATTTACAGCATTTAGCAGACGCCCTTATGCAGAGCGACTTACAATTGGTACAGTCTGACAATCCAAGCAGTTGTGGGTTAAGGGTCCTTGCTCAAGGAGCCAACAGTGGCAGCTTGGCAGAGGTAGGATTTGAACCCTGGACCATCTGGGTCCAAAGTCCAGTACCTTAACCGCTAGGCTACCACAGTCCCAGACAAAGAGAAAAACTGTACAGTGAGACACCTGAACCCTATGACACAACAAATATGGCAGGGTGGGCAACTCTTACCCTGGTCACTCACTTTACAAACCAAAGTCATTTTCATAGCACTTTTTTAATGAGGGTTGTGGAATGAATGCTTCTGGGATTTGAATGTCAACTCACAGCATATGCAGCTGAACGAACTTGGAATATTAGTAGTCCAAACTCTAAAAACATGTTTGGATTTAAAATATGTTGTAAAAAATCATAAGAAGCAAGTATTTTGTGCATGGGACAAAATCTTTATTAACCATTGTTATTACCCAAGGTAGGTGTTTTTGATATGTACTTCAGTTACTGTGTTCTGTTTAACTCTAGTTTTCCACTGTTGATTGCCTGTCTCCAGAGAAAATTAGCTCTATTGCAAATGTGTACCAGTGCAAAGTATTGGCTGATCCAAAGTTCTGATTTGCCTAAGGTGACAGGGTAATGAGGATGTTATGTAGGGAAAGATCTGGATGGCTTAGAACTTCTTTCTACATCTACACTTATATACACATGCTCAGTACCAGGGAGTGAGAAATAGCATTTTCTGCTGTTCTAGTTAAAGGAGACAGCTTGATTAAGAAGAACTGAATCTGCCTCCAGCTTTGGATGCATAGGGCTTTGTTCTGAAAACTCCTAAACCGCTCCTAGGCTCCAGTGCAGGCACATAGACAAACCTACTGCATTTTTTTCAAAGGGAGAAACAATGGGACAGATGAGGTTTAGAAGATGATCCCCCAGGGTCCTCCTCATCTGCTGTCTCTCCTTATTCCCTCCCTCATGCCCCCACCTCCTTTACTTCCTAACAGCCTTCTTTTCTTTTTTCAACTCATCTCCCAAGAATGAATAGCATCTGCTCTTTGCTCTGCATTACATACAGGTACGGTCCTTATATTGAAAGCATTTGTGTAGTTTTAAAATGCTACCTTAGAATAAGTTTGACTCGTTGCCAATGTGACAATGGCAAGTTAATGAGTGTTTATTACGAATTTTGGACTCATTTGGGCAGCATTTCAAAATACAAAAAACAATTTTGTGATTTGTATTTAAATAGAAACTGGGTTTTTTGTATGATGTGTAGAAAATACTCTGTATTGTGAAATGAAATGTTTGAACCAGTACTAGCACCAAAGTTACTTTTAAAAAACTGTTTAGTGTCACTGGATATTTAACAAAGGTTTAAACAAGTTTGATTATCTATCATTCAATAAAGCTCAACTCATGCACCTCTAACAAAATGCATTTGTATTTAATAAGTATATCACAGAATAAATATATTTAAATGTGTTAATTATATACTATATTTAATAAATATACAAAATATTTTAATCTATGTTTTGTTAAGACCTTTGCTGTATTGTTTTTAGCGGTAGGAAAAAAACAAAAAACACAAAAAAAGACATTCTGCTGCATTTTGCCTATCTCTGATTGCACATGTGATGTGTAGAAATACCTGCAAGTGTTTTTTTTTTTCTATTACAGCCAGCACAAGCCACTCTGTGTCAGTTTGCTTGGCATTGACATAAAATTTGTGATTTTAAAGAGGTAATGAATTGTGGAACAGCTCTTCAGTCACTGCGAATGTTTTTTGTTTGTAAGGTGCTCCACTAACCTGAATCCTCCTTGCAATTCATAGGAGGTTTTTTCGGACCACTCATATCCAGATAGATGACAGGAACTCCCCTCGAGTGATTCACACCGAGAGCCTGCCTGCCCTCTTCATACCCGGTGAGTCTAACAGATCCACTCACGAGCTTTCACCCATTTGACACATGATGGTATCAAACGGTGGAAATATTGTTTATAAGATGCTTTCTGGAGTGTGCATTTCTCCACATTCCTAAGAAAGCAATGAGGTCTAAACTGCTCCATTCATGCAGGTGATGTGTTTGTTAAATAGACCAGCTGCTGCTAGTGTGAACCTGCCATCTATCCTGCTTTGTCTTCACTCTCCCCCATATTTTCACATTTTTCACTCTGTCATGACTGACAGGCCTATATAGCCGTGGACTCGACCATTACGGTTTATGAGTACACCATATTGGGTGATAGTTTATTGCCTCCTTAATGGAGAACCTATCAAACTAGCCATGTTAACCTGGGAAAAGTATATAGACATGTATTTGTCTCTTTAAGGGGATGCAGAGATAACAAAATGTGTTTGAATTAGGATGATGTAAGTGCTAGAAATGGCATAAAGTCAGACATACCAAAAGCTCCCAGACTTGAGGATATGACGGTCTCATCTGTGTTGCTCCCCAGTCGGTAATGAACCATGTCTTTATATGGTTCATTATATACAACAATAGTCAGTGCACCAGACCTAATTTATTCAGGGGTAACTGATGAGCTTCAGCACACACAGATGCTCCCTCCTACATATCAACGTCAGTCAGTGCCACCTGCTATTCAGTAAGGTGATAGTCCTATATAAAGCGATCACACCAGTCAGAGTGAGGACCAGTATGCAACCTTTCTAATGTCATTTTAGCATGAATTAAAAAATTCTGCACAAGCTGCCTTGATCAACTTATTTGTCTGTTTAGTAAAACTTCAAAAGGTTGCTCAGCGCTTTGAATTGTACAAATACGCCTCAGAGAGAATCATTTTTGAGAGGGTTGTTTTTCCAAGGGATTTGCACATGCAAATGATGATACCACAAATCTCTGTATGCGTGCTCTGTGCAGCACCACCTTTCCTTGGAATTTAATAAATGGTGCATGCTGTACTCCTGGCTGCAGCTATGAAAGCTTTTCATAATTGACTATTTTATCTAATACTGCTTCGAATATTGTCTAGGGCATCCCTATAAGTTCACCATCATAGAACAAAAGGCAACATAAAAACCCTTATTTACAGAACGTGTTCAATGTATCCACCATTAATTTCAACACACAAATGTAGCTTTTTTTTATCAAGTCAACAAACTCACTGTTAATGATCCAGGAGTATAATGAAGAGCCCAAAGATTACATATATTCTGACACATGCCTTCAAGTGTTCCTAAATTGGTACTCCTACTGCAATGAACTAATATCAGCCACCATGTTTATCATCAATTATACTCATTGAGAGAGTTTAATGTGTGGCTATCATCGAGAAACACGGAGTTTCTACCTAATAAAGTGGCTAGTGAGTGTAAGTGCTGAGTAAAGACAGAACGACTCCATTTAGCAATGCTTCTGTCAAAAGAAGACTACATGGTAGTGATCTCAAAGGACAAACAGCAGTCTCTAAACCACTTATCAGGAAGGTAAACAAGGCTAAACACTTGCATGGGATAAGACAAACATTTCATAGTAGAAGTCCTATTTCCTGATGAAACCAAGTTTGAGAGTTATGGCAGTAACATAAGGGTTATGTAAAGAGAAGAACAGGGGAGAGATGCACCACATTGTATCAAACCAACGTGAATGCTGTTGGTGGGAATTTGTTTTGTCTACTCTGGGGTTGGGCACATGCACAGAATCAGCTACACACTGACAATGGAGAAGTACCAATCTATTCTTCAAAGACATGCTATACCCTCTGGTTTAGATCTTTGTGGAGAAGGATTCATACTGCAGCTGGCTAATGACTCAAACACACCTCAGTGCTTTGCCTTAACTATCTGATGATCAAAGAAGATCAAGGAGTGCTGACTGTCATGAACTTTCCTCCATGGTTACCTAACCTAAATCCTATCGAGCATTTATTGGGGCACCTGAAGACTGAAAACACAAAGCATTTAGTAACATCGCAGGATGCTCTTTGGAATATTGTGAAATCATATTGGGATAACATGGATCATCAGATTTTGTCAGAGGTCCATGCCAGATCAGCTGCACACTGTCACAGGTGCACCTCTGGCAAGGCTGCATCACAGAACTCGCTCCTTTGGTCAATCAGGTGCTTCTTGCACCTAGACCTTTTCCCTCCTCTGTGCTTTGGTCCCCATGTTCCTGCTCCCACGGCCATTAAAACCCTCTTGGTCTAATCTGCATGGCAAATTTTTGCATGGTTCCTCAGTGATAAAACTCTTTGATCTGGACAGTCGGTTGTATTCTCTAGGAACCTGGATGTTTCACACATGACTGATATAATATTCTGTGCATATATAAATATTGCATAATGCATTATACCTTTAGCTGCCATTAAAGTCATGCTTTTAATCAGGTTGTGTTTGTGATCTGGCCTTATTGTTTGCTGTTTAGTTTTTTTTTTTTCTTTAAGGGCGGTGTGATGAGATGAATATATCTCCTAATATCCACAACAAAGAATAGTGCAGTGGATCTGGGATTGCTCTCTTACTGCCTGAAATGGTGAGAGTAGCGTTGGTCAGCACCTTTTTCCCAAACACAGCGTGACATCTGCCTATAAAATCACATAGACGTGCATCTGGACGCCAGTAAAATGATCAGAGCACAGCAGTTGAGTGAAAAACAGTGGGTAATGTTGCCTGTGATTTTCTCAGGGGAAGAGGGAGAAAAGCACAGACATAGAAATCTCAGAGTATTAAATCACAGACATGAAAGAGTACGACCTGTAAAGGAGGAAATTACCCCAGGACCCAATGTAAATTTAATCCAATGCAGACATGCTACTGTCTACTGCAAAAATACACACAAACTGAACGCTCCACAGTGGCACCACGTCTCCAGTTCCACAGATCCCTGCTCGATTCTCTGCGTGTACTCCACCTGTGAGGAGTTTGCATGTTCTTCCCAGATCTGTGTGAATTTTTTCAGGTACTAAGGTCTCCTCCACATTACAAACACACACCCTGTGCTGCCTTCTCTCCCCATGAAATGAATGAATGAATGAACAAATGAATGAATGAACACAGAACTGAACACTGTTTTAACGGTGTGTTTCAGATTATCTGGAAGAAGTCTCAGTCACACAGTTCATCGAACATATCACAGAGCTCTACTCCAACAACCAGCATGGCTTTTCACAAGAATTTGAGGTGATTAGAAACTTTTTCGAGTGTAGGTGTTTACATGTATCAATGTTCCTACTAACACAGATGGCTACGAGAAAGAGGTAATTAAAGAAGAAGCTCATTAAAGCATTCCCCTGCTGCAATACTGTGTGCAGAAACACTACTGCACTCCAGCCTGCCTCCTGTATACAAAAAGCATTTAGCGAGACACAAATTTGACAAACATTCCCTCATATAGACACGTATTGGGTGGATCAGTCTCGGTGTGTCTAAAGCATACTTGTAAGGAAAGGAGTTCTTTTGTGTAATATACATCTGGTACGGCATCACAGGCAGGACAGAAGACACACTATTAGCCATATGGTTAGAGAAATCTCAGCACTTTCTCTCCACACTGGGGTGGTAATTACAGTGGTGCTTTGAAAGTTTTGAACCCTTTAGAATTTTCTATATTTCCTGCATTCCTGCATATATGATCTAAAACATCATCAGATTTTTCACACAAGTCCTAAAAAGTAAGAAAAGAGAACCCAGTTTTAAACAAATGGAGACAAAATGTTAGAACTTGGTCATTTTAATATTTATTGAGGAAAATGATCCAATATTATATATTTAATGAGTGACAAAAAGTAATGTGAACCTCTAGATTAACAGTTAATTTGAAGGTGAAATTAGAGTCAAGTGTTTCAGTCAATGGGATGACAATCAGGTGTGAGTGGGCACCTTGTTTTATTTAAAGAACAGGGATCTATCAAAGTCTGCTCTTCACAACACATGTTTGTGGAAGTGTATCATGGAATGAACAAAGAAGATTTCTGAGGACCCCAGAAAAAGAGCTGTTGATGCTCATTATGCTGGAAACGGTTACAAAACCATCTCTAAAGAGTTTGGACTCCACCAATCCATAGTCAAACAGATTGTGTACAAATGGAGGAAATTCAAGACCATTGTTACCCTCCCCAGGAGTGGTCGACCAACAAAGACCACTCCAAGAGCAAGGAATGTAATAGTTGGCGAGGTCACAAAGGACCCCAGGTTAACTTCTACGCAACTGAAGGCCTCTTTCATATTGGCTAATGTTAATATTCATGTGTCCACCATCAGAAGAACACTGAACAACAATGGTGTGGATGGCAGGGTTGCAAGGAGAAAGCCACTGCTCTCCAAAAAGAACATTGCTGCTCATCTGCAGTTTGCTAAAGATCACGTGGACAAGCCAGAAGGCTATTGGAAGAATGTTTTGTGGATGGATGAGACCAAAACAGAACTTTTTGGTTTGAAAGAAAAGCGTTATGTTTGGAGAAAGTAAAACGCTACATTCTAGCATAAGAACCTTATCCCATCTGTGAAACATGGTGGTGGTAGTATCATGGTTTGGGCCTGTTTTGCTGCATCTGAGCCAGGACAGCTTGCCATCATTGATGGAACGATGAATTGTATCAGAGAATTCTAAAGGACAATGTCAGGGAATCTGTCCATAAAATGAATCTTAAGAGAAGGTGGGTCATGCAACAAGACAACGACCCTAAGCACACAAGTCGTTCTACCAAAGAATGGTTAAAAAAGAATAAAGTTAATGTTTTGGGAATGGGCCAAGTCAAAAAGTCCTGACCTTATCCAATCGCAATGTTGTGGAGGACCTGAAGGACCTATGCGAGCAGTTAATGCTGAGGAAAACCCACACCAACATCCAGAGCTGAAGCTGTTCTGTAAAGAGGAATGGGCAAAAAAATTCCTCCAAGGCCGTGTGTGCAGGACTGATCAAACAGTTATGGGAAACATTTAGTGTGCAGTTATTGGCTGACAGGGGGGTCTCACCAGATACTGAAAGCAAAGGTTCACATACTTTTGCCACTCACTAATATGTAATATTGGATCATTTTCCTCAATAAATAAATGACCAAGTATAATATTTTGTCTCATTTGTTTAACTAGGTTCTCTTTATCTACTTTTAGAACTTGTGTGAAAATCTGACGATGTTTTAGGTCATATTTATGCAGAAATATAGACCATTTTAAAGGGTTCACAAACTTTTAAGCGCCACTGTAGGTGGTAAAGGAAACGTATTCAAAATTGCACTGATGTGATAATTAAATGAGATGGGCAAATTGGGTATTTTATTTAAATTCAAATCAACAGTGTCTCTAATTGATGGAATAATTGTTTTCACTCTTATTTCATTTGGTCAGCATAAGTAGATTTTGGCACAAGGTTTGAGTAGGATCATGACAAACAAATATCGACTTTTTCTGTTTTTCAACAGGAGGTTCAGCATTCTACAGACGACACGAAGATAACAGCGGAGCACTCAAACCACCCAGATAACAAGCACAAAAACAGATATATTAACATAGTTGCCTGTACGTGTTAAATTTTATTAGTACATTTTACTGGTATGCACCAGTTAATGTCCTCATTGCATTCTGTGGAACAGGACGTTGACGAGACATTATCATAGTCACATAGTTTTTTTAGGCTACTGTAATGTAAATATAAAGGCTACTCTCACAAGAAAACTGTGTGCAAATGATACGTAAATGTGTCAGAGATACTGCTGAAAACAAGCATGATTGATAAGTGACTGAAACGACTTGTTTGACGGAAGACAAAAATGCACTGATAGACAGTATTAGGAACAACACAGAAAGATCAGCTAGATGAACAAGTGAATGTAATCCAGTTTATGTAGTTCTAGGTGAGAGAGAATATACAGATAGTGAAGGGATAAACAAAGGAGTACTACTTTCCCATGGCATTGAAGAGCTTATATGACCAGCTGGACAGAAGAAACAAAATGCACTGCTCTAGAGTGCAACAAGACAATAATAATATGCTGCCAGTGTATAAATAAGCAATTAAATAGGAATCTGTAATAATAATTCTGTAAATTACAATTGATACAATCCAAGCAAGTGTGGGTTAAGGGCCTTGCTCAAGGACCCAACAGTGGCAGCTTGGCAGAGGTGGGATTTGAACCCTGGACCTTCTGTTCCATAGTCCAGTACCTTACCCGCTAGGCTACCACAGTCCCACATAAATGATGTTAATTAGAGTTCAGTACGGTACTGTATATTGTAACATCATACATCAGGCAGCGCTGTACAGTGTCTTTGCCATTTTGAGTCTGTTTACAGCCAGTATGTCCGGAGTTTTTTATTTCCTATTATAATTTTTTATCATTTTAAGACCTCAGCTGTTAAAGCAAACGGACATTGATCAGAAATACGTTAAATGCTGCATATCTGTATTTTTTTTTTATTGAAATGTGTGACTTTGTCATACAGTGTATAACAATTGTTGTATTTTACTATTTAGATGATCACAGCAGAGTGAAGCTGCAGGCATTACCTGGAAAAGACTCCAAGCACTCTGACTACATCAATGCTAATTATGTTGATGTAAGTATGTGCATGTGTCTATATGTGCATGTGTGTCAGCATAGCGTGTGAGTATGTTTTAAGAGTAGCTCTCTTCTCTCTCCAAGGGTTATAACAGATCCAGGGCATACATCGCTGCCCAGGGACCGCTGAAGTGAAGTCCACCTTCGAAGATTTCTTGGAGAATGATCTGGGGAACAAAAGAAGTCGGTGTTATTGTCATGATCACCCAATCTGGTGGAGCAGGGCAGAGTGAGTCATCAGTAGAGACAATAGAGTCTATTTGAACTCTTTGATTATGTACAGTGTATGGTATCATGATGCTTTGTAAGTGATTTGAAGTATATTGATTTACTATAGCAGAAAACAGTTTTACTTTCAAATGCACAGTAAATCACAGGTGTGGGAGTGGGAGATAAAAGTACTTGGTATGTCCCCCTGCATCTCCTTCTGACAGCATGCACTAGAGCTGGTATAATCCAGTGTTTGCACAAAACTCTAATATTCAAATACTACTCCAGAGAGATGTCTTTGTTACTGAATGTTTGGCCTTGTCTATTCAAATCCCATCACAAATGCTTCATATAATTATTCTCTTTAGGTCAGGTGACTGTGGAGGAAAGTCCTTGGACAATCAGGCACTCCTTTAATCTTCTTTGGTTTCAAGTAGTTGTTGCAAAAGCTGTGGTGTGTGTTGAGTCATTATGTCTGCTGGAGAAACCCTTCTCCACAAAGATCCAAACACAAAGTGCTTTCAATAAAATTCTCAGAATTTTGACCACTGTATTTTATAGTTTACTCACAGGTGGCATTTAATGAGTGTTTATTGTACTTTCATTAGACCATAGCCCATGCCAAAGAACAGGAAGTCCAGGCACAAAACAGAAACACTAAATACTCTAACTCTAAACAAAACTCACACATTAAGGATCCAGAGCGTTTTTTAATGGAAACTTGTTTTGTCCAAAAAATGTATAACGGACGAAATAGTGATAGTGTTCTTAACGAAAATGTGTTTGAGGACAGTATTTTTGATGACCACGTATAAGACAAATAAATTGCATAGATTTAAACTTTAGTTTTCATTTGTATGGAAAGCACAAATCTACAGTGGTGTGAAAAAGTGTTTGCCCCTTCCTGATTTCTTATTTTTTTGTGTATGTTTGTCACACTTAGGTGTTTCGGAAGACAACACACGTAAACACGAAATGCAGTTTTTAAATGAAGTTGTTTATTATTAGGGGAGAAGAAAATCCAAACCTACATGGCCCTGTGTGAAAAAGTGATTGCCCCCTAAACCTAATAACTGGTTGGGTCACCCTTAGCAGCAACAACTGCAACCAAGCATTTGCGATAACTTGCAGTGAGGCTTTTACAGCGTTGTGGAGGGACTTTGGCCGCTCATCTTTTGTAATTCAGCCACATTGGAGGGTTTTCGATCATGAACGGCCTTCCTAAGGTCATGCCACAGCATCTCAATAGGATTCAGGTCAGGACTTTGACTAGGCCACTCCAAAGTCTTCATTTTGTTTTTCTTCAGCCATTCAGAGGTGGACTTGCTGGTGTGTTTTGGATCTTTTCCCTTCCGCAGAGCCCAAGTTCGTTTCAGCTTGAAGTCACAAACAGATGGTCGGACATTCTCCTTCAGGATTTTTTGGTAGACAGCAGAATTCATAGTTCCATTTATCACAGCAAGTCTTCCAGGTCCTGAAGCAGCAAAACAGCCCCAGACCATCACACTACCACCACCATATTTTACTGTTGCTATAATGTTTTTTTTCTGAATGCTGTGTTACTTTTACGCCAGATGTAATGGGATACACATCTTCCACAGAGTTCAACTTTTGTCTCGTCAGTCCACAGAATGTTTTCCCAAATGTCTTGGGGATCATCAAGATGTGTCTGGAAAAATTGAGATGAACTTTAATGTTCTTTTTGCTCAGCAGTGGTTTTCGTCTTGGAGCTCTTCCATGCAGGCCATTTTTGCCCAGTCTCTTTCTTATGGTGGAGGCATGAACACTGACCTTAACTGAGGCAAGTGAGGCCTGCAGTTCTTTGGATGTTGGTCTTTTGTGACCTCTTGGATGAGTTGTCGCTGCACTCTCTGGATAATTTCGGTCAGCCGGTGACTCCTGGGAAGGTTCACCACTGTTCCATGTCTTCGCCATTTGTGGATAATGGCTCTCACTGTGGTTTGCTGGAGGCATAAAACTTTAGAAATGGCTTTATAACCCTTTCCAGACTGATAGATCTCAATTACTTACTTTCTCAATTGTTCCTGAATTTCTTTGGATCTCGGCATGATGTGTAGCTTTTAAGGATCTTTTGCTGTACTTCACTTTGTCAGGCAGGTCCTATTTAAGTGATGTCCTGATTGAGAACAGGTGTGGCAATAATCAGGTCTGGCTGTGGCTAGAGACAGTGAACGCAGGTGTGATAAACCACAGTTATGTTTTAACAAATGGGGGCAATCACTTTTTCACACAGGGCCATGTAGGTTTGGATTTTTTTCTCCCTTAATAATAAACAACTTCATTTAAAACTGCATTTTGTGTTCACTTGTGTTGTCCTTGACTAATATTTAAATTGGTTTGATGTTCCGAAACACTTAAGTGAGACAAACATGCAAAATAAAAAAAGGGAATCAGGAAGGGGGCAAACACTTTTTCACACCACTATATATATAGGATGGTCGTTAAGCGCACATACCTGTATACATACTCATGAATCATTGTATCCTTGTCTACTACCCAGATAGACATTGTGGATCATGATCCAGCAAGAAAAATCCTAATTTGAGATATTTGCCAGATCTCCCATCCCTAGGCAGAAACAAGATGTCTTTCAGAGTGGTCTGTACTTCCAAAATGCAGGCCAATAGGCGTAGGATTTACATTTCTTGAGAACAAATTACCAGGGTGCAATTCAGGATGACATTAGTTCATGTGTTTGTGACTCTCAAAATGCGACTCATTCTTTCTTAAATAAACCGACCTCTTGAAACCTTTGTCTTGTTTCATGTATACAGAGAAAATGTGATCAGTACTGGCCCTCAGACAACAGTGAACAGTATGGAAATATAATAGTGAAGCTGAAGAGCACTAAGATACACGCTTGGTACACACTACGCCACTTTCTGGTACGCAACACCAGAGTGAAAAAGGTCAGTCACTGCATCACCAGGACATGACTGAATTTGTTGTATAGAGTCATCGTAATTTCTGTTTCCTAAATATAATTGTAATGTTTTCACTTCATTTTGTTTCTCAGGGTCAAAAAGGCAAACAGAATGAAAGAATAGTGGTCCAGTATCACTACACTCAGTGGCCAGATATGGGTGTACCTGAGTACACACTGCCAGTGCTCACGTTCATCTCAAGATCTTCTGCAGCTCGTGCAGCAAACTCTGGCCCAGTCTTAGTGCACTGCAGGTAGGGTGCAGCTGGGAAGCTATTTAATACATTGAAAAAGAGTAGCGCAGTGTGTTTTTCCCGGGGTTGAATTTGTTGTTTTCACCCTATCTCTCTTGTGTGTAGTGCTGGTGTGGGGAGGACAGGCACTTATATTGTTATTGACAGCATGCTCCAGCAGATAAAGCAGAAAGGCACGGTCAATGTCCTGGGCTTTCTCAAACACATCCGCACCCAGCGCAATTACCTTGTCCAGACAGAGGTTAGTATGTTGTGATGGAATTGTGTATGTGCCTGTGTGTGCACAAACAGACCTCAACTTACTTGTGGGCCAAGGAGACATTGTGGAGACTATAAGCCAGATGCTGGCGTTTTAAAGACATGTGTTACGCAGCCAAAAGAGCTGTTTAAATGTTTTCCTGTTAGTTGTTTACAACTTTACTAAAATCAATACGACTCAGTCAATTTCTCTGGCAAGCTGGTCTCAAAGGAGTTCTGTTTGTGTGTATGTGTTTATCTGTAGGAGCAGTATATGTTTATTCATGATGCTCTGATGGAAGCAGTGCTTAGTAAAGACACTGAAGTTCCTGCCTGGCAACTCCACAGCTATGTCAACAGCATCCTTAGCTACAACCCTACTGGCATTACTGCTATGGAGAAGCAGTTTAAGGTAACATCTGATAGTTTACACGGTTTCAAAATAATGTGTATTAAATCTCCTAGAAAGGTAATAATAACATGTACCTACATTAACTCCCTCTTGTTCCAAATGTCAAAAGACTAATCAAACGCCCCCTCCAACAGACTGATTATTATTGTAGATCATTATGCACACAGTCACTTTTATCATGTTATTGTATGCCATTATCTTCATTATCTATTTGTTAGCTTCTGCTTCTACATGAAAGTATGTACATTTGTACGCTTCTGTATTGCTGCTATTAAGGAAGTCAAACTAAAACTTCGTTGTACGTTAGTACGGGTATGCGTCACTTACTGTCCACAATACATTCTGTGAAACTGCACCTGGATGTTGTCCGAATACTATATTATATAGCCTACCATATTAATACATATTATACTCCGTATGGCAATGCAATATGTATGGTAATGGATAATGTAGTGTACTGATACTGTCTAAAGACCCAAAATACTGTAATGTTTCCCATACATTGATTTATTTAATATCAACATTGACCATCAGATACTGATTAGCTATTTTATTAGTACGTAAGAAGAGTGGTAACACACTGCTACATATTCAGTCTGCTCATGCTGATGTCACATGTCTTTAATAAAACTTTCTGCCCCAGACATGTCATTACATCTGCTCTACAACAGCTAATGTATCTGGCAACGTAGTATATGGGTTAAGTAGGGTAATTACCTTCATACTAAGGATAATAACCTTATCTGGCCACAGATAAATATGCAAAAAGACATTCTCTGAACAGACGTTATGCATCCACATACCTGTCTATTGATAATAAAGACTCTTACTATACTACTGTATATCATAAGTGGAACTGGTAAAATGGAAACAAGCACAGCACAGCTGTACTCTGCAAGAAAGTCAAAAAGTAAGCTGAGGCTGATTCTAACAGAATACAGATAAGGAATGGCTTTAATAAACACATAACCATGACTCAGCAAAACATTTTGCAAGTAGAAACAACCTTAATAACTAAGGTTGTTTATAAAAAAAAGAAAGTACTGTAGAAACAAAAGTAAAACTTTCTACACCCATACTGAGTCAGGGTTAAACAAAGTATGTGTACCATAATTATATTTCATTATTTTAATTACTAATCAGCTTTATCCTTACCCATATCATTGGCATGTAGATTTTTAACCCATCAACCCATAGGAAGAAGGAATCTCGAGCTATTCATACTCCACCTCACATGCTTTAAAATTATAACAATGCTTCTGTATCAAATTAATTGTCAGTTGTGACTCTTGGCAACCATAGTGAAAGTCAAAGAAAGGAGATGTTCCCTGCCTAGTCAGGCTCACATTCACGTTGACTTACCTGCAAGTCATAGGAGCTGTTTTTATGGATTTTTTATGGGTCATCAAGGGTCTTAGTGGTTTGTTTATGATCTGTATAAAATAGTGTATATATAACTTGAAATGTCATACACCGTACTTTAACAATGGTAACAGTATAGCATGCAGGTTAAGCTAATTCATACCTGGTGCTGAAAGGAGTTCTGGAATTGCATGTCTCTCATGAAGAATGTACTGAATGTTCCAACACATAACACGAGTCTGTGACCTGATTCTGTGTTAAATGTTGATTCCATGAAATGTCAATGCTCTAATGAAAAGCACAGTACTTGGAAGTGACTAATACTGGGAGGAAAGCGTTTTGAAGCCAAATATGTATTTCTAGACAGCATTATGAACACTAAAGATCAGCCAGATGAAACCGAGACTCAACCAGTGAATGTGAAAAAGTTTATATAGTTATAGGTTAGAGAGAATATACAGGAAGTTGGAGGACAAACAAAGGAGTACTAATTACAATAGGACAGGCACATACAGTTGACACCATTTACAGCTTCTTAAAAACAAGCTGCGGAAAGTCACACACAAACACGAGTAACTTGGACAGAAAGTCTCTAAACACATCAGCCAAGTTAGAACAGTCTCTAACATAAACGTGAGCTAACAAGCAAGCGAGCACACAGCCGGTAAGATACTTACGCACATGACACAATAATGCTCTTAAATTCCCGTCTCTGCTTGTGAATTCAAAGCATTGGCTGTGTACGGCTGCAATGTCCAGAGTTAAAAGATAGATTTTTATTTCCAATTAGAATTGTTCACACCTTGGCTGTTAAAAGTAAAGGTCGTTGAACAGGTTAAATGGTGCATATCTGTATTTTAAATGACTAGCCTTTTTTGTGGCATTTGAAACTGACAGGAATTTAGACTAAAAAAGTGTAAACACAGGACACATCTAAACGGAAACTGGACAGCACTTTCAGGAACACAAGTGTGCTACTGAAACATCACAGGACCTTACAAATTAAGACACTTCAGCGATGTTTTTATGATTTATTTTTATGATGTACCTTTATTTTTTTAATCAGTGCACATGCCTGAGTGAAACATTGTCTCATTTCATTGAAGCATTGTGGGACATCTACAGTGGGGCAAAAAAGTATTTAGTCAGCCACTGATTGTGCAAGTTCACCTACTTAGAAAGATGAGAGAGGTCTGTAATTTTCATCATAGGTACACTTCAACTATGAGAGACAAAATGAGAAAAAAATCCAGGAAATCACATTGTAGTATTTTTAAAGAATTTAATTGTAAATTATGGTGGAAAATAAGTATTTGGTCAATAACAAAAGTTCAACTCAGTACTTTGTAACATAACCTTTGTTGGCAATGACAGAGGTCAGACATTTCCTGTAAGTCTTCACCAGGTTTGCACACACTGTAGCTGGTTTTTTGGCCCATTCCTCCATGCAGATCTCCTCTAGAGCAGTGATGTTTTGGGGCTGTCACTGGGCAACATGGACTTTCAACTCCCTCCACAAATTTTTGGATTGAGGTCTGGAGATTGGCTAGGCCACTCCAGGACCTTGAAAATGCTTTTTACAGAGCCACTCCTTCGTTGCCCCGAGCATGTGTTTTGGGATCATTGTCATGCTGGAAGACCCAGCACATTATATCTTCAATGGCTCTCACTGATGGAAGGAGGTTTAGCTTAAAATCTCACAATACATGGCCCCGTTCATTCTTTCTTCCCTTTAACTCGGATCAGTCGTCCTGTCCCCTTTTGCAGAAAAACAGCCCCAAAGCATGATGTTTCCACCCCCATGCTTCCAGTAGGTTAAGGTGTTTGTTGGATGCAACTCAGCATTCTTTCTTCCTCCAAAAACACGACGAGTTGAGTCAGCAGGAGGACACGCCTGCACTGCAGGATCTGAGTCCCTCTCAGGCGTAAGTGTGTTTACTGATGGTAGCTGCTGGCGGAGGGAGTATGGCGGAGGTGAGAAATACCCCGGGTGCGCGGAGGTGCTTTCTCCCACCGGTGCTGCTGGGAGTGAGGTGTGGGGCAGGGGGATTAGCGACGGAGGATCGAGGTAGGGGGGTGAGGGGTGGGTGTCTCGGCCGTTGCTGGTTAGGTGACGGGCGGGAGGAGCGGAGGGTGGGGGCGCGCAGCGCAGGACAGAGGAGCTTTCCTCCCCCAAGAGCTCATCCGGGGGACTCGGGGGGGGAGGGGAGGGAGGGACGGGGGGGGACGAGGGGGGGTGAGAAGGTGAGGGGGGGAGAGAGGAGGAGGTATAAGAAGGGGAGGGGGGAGACGTATTAGTTGTGTTAGAATATCTTTATATTTTTATTGGAGTTATTATATTTGGGGTCTATATGGTGTTGTTGGGTGCAACTCAGCATTCTTCTTCCTCCAACCAAGAAGAGGTAGTCAGCAGGAGGACCACGACGGCACTGACAGGAGTCTGAGTCCCTCTCGGCGTAGTGTGTTACTGATGGTAGCCTTGTTACTTTGGTCCCCCAGCTCTCTGCAGGTCATTCATCAGGTCTTTCCGTGTAGTTCTGGGATTTTTGCTCACCGTTCTCATGATGATTTTGACCCCACAGGATGAGGTCTTGCGTGGGGCCCCCAGATCGAGGGAGATTATCAGTGGTCTTGTATGTCTTCCTTTTCTTACAATTGCTCTCACAGTTTGATTTATTCACACCAACCTGTTTGCTTATTGTAGATTCACTCTTTCCAGCCTGGTGCAGGTCCTACAATTTTTCTTCCTGGTGTCCTTCGACAGCTCTTTGGTCTTGGCCATGGTTGAGTTTGGGAGTCTGACTGTTTGAGGCTGTGGACAGGTGTCTTTTATACAGATAATGAGGTCAAACAGGTGGCATTAATACAGGTTAAGAGTGGAGGACAGAAGAGTTTCTAAAGAGAAGTTACAGGTCTGTGAGAGCCAGAAAATCTTGGTTGTTTTGTGGGTGACCAAATACTTATTTTTTCCACCATGATTTACAATTAAATTCTTTAAAAATCCTGCAATGTGATTTCCTGGATTTTTTTTCTCATTTTGTCTCTCAAAGTTGAAGTGTACCTATGATGAAAATTACAGACCTCTCTCATCTTTCTAAGTATTAGAACTTGTGCTATCAGTGGCTGACTAAATACTTTGATCACTGTATGTGAAAGTAGTGTATATTGGTTGTACACTATATATACACCGTACATTTTGGGTAATAATGTAGTGCACTAACTATTTCTTTAATTGTCCACTGAGAATTCAGACAGAAGTTCAAAATGGGGATCACCCTAATTAGTATACTGTACAGGAAACACACCTCCAGTCATACCTCCAGTTTGATGAACATAGTAGTATCACTAAAGTGACTCTCTTAGATCAGTTAATGTGCGCCCCCTGGTGGTTAACTGTTGTATGTCTCCTCAGTTGGTGATGCAGGGTAACGCCCAGGAGTGCTTCAGCGCCCAGAATGACTGCAACAAAGAGAAGAACCGTAATTCCTCAGTGGTGCCATGTAAGTGTCTGTAAACAATCATTAACCACTGTAGATGTACTTTGAGTATTAGTTCACTTTGAGTTCACTTTGAGTTCACTTTGTTCAACTGATTTATAAAGCTGTCATACTTTATAAATCTTTAAAAACACCTGTCTGCAGAAAGAATTATGTACAGGTACAGTACAGCCATTTAATCTTGCTATAAAGTTTGAACATGTTTTTACACAGAAAAATAAAAGTGTACATAAAAGTGTAATAAAACTGATAATAAACAATAAATATGTTTATCTTTCACTGGTCTATCAGTTTGTTGCTTTTGCTTAATGTGCCTTGTGAGTTGCAGCAGATTATGAGAGTTTTCTTTCTCTGTACAGCGGAGCAAGCTCGGGTCACACTCTCTCCTCTCCGTGGAACAAAGGGCACAGACTACATCAATGCATCTTACATTACGGTACAGACACTTCACTAAGATAATCAATCACAGTTTTCTGTCTCAGATGGATTTATACCTTTGGAAGGCTAATAAATTATAACTGCATCAACAATTTGTACAAAAAGTCTGAGTTTTAGAAAGTTTTAGCCAATCCGTCTGTAATTTTGGCAGTGTGGTCTACTCTTTCTTCACTGCACCTTTATTAGACAGTGTGTTTACTCATTTATAGGGTTACTACAGGAGCACTGAGTTCATTATCACCCAGCATCCCTTGCCTCACACAACCATGGACTTCTGGAGGATGATCTGGGATCACAACGCTCAAGTTATCGTCATGCTGCCAGACAATCTTGGACTAGTGAGTAGAAAGCTATAAATTCCTGTTGTATCAGGTTCATAAGCACTCAGCTCAGCAGAACCTGAGCTGTCATAGCAAACCATCTCAGGTTAACTTGCTCTAAACTGTCAACAGTCTGTGGAAAATGTTAATAATTTTCATGTCACTCATGTCGCTGCACATAGGTCACTACTGCAAGTTCCTGATTTGGGTTTAATGCTGGTCTCTGAAAGTATTTGTGTGTTTGATATTTCTTTGAATGCATTTGGACGTGAGGCCTACGTTTATAACAACACAACAAAGTAATTTTGACCGTTATATACAGTGGGGCAAAAAAGTATTTAGTCAGCCACTGATTGTGTAAGTTCTGCTACTTAGAAAGATGACAGAGGTCTGTAATTTTCATCATAGGTACACTTCAACTATGAGAGAAAATCACATTGTAGGATTTTTAAAGAATTTAATTGTAAATCATGGTGGAAAATAAGTATTTGGTCACCCACAACCAAGCAAGATTTCTGGCTCTCACAGGCCTGTAACTTCTTTAAGAAGCTTTTCTGTCCTCTACTGGTTACCTGTATTAATGGCACCTGTTTGACCTCGTTATCTGTATAAAAGACACCTGTCCACAGCCTCAAACAGTCAGACGCCAAACTCAACCATGGCCAAGACCAAAGAGCTGTCGATGGACACCAGGAAGAAAATTGTAGACCTGCACCAGGCTGGGAAGAGTGAATCTACAATAGGCAGCAGGTTTGGGTGTGAAAAATCAACTGTGGGAGCATTTGTGAAAGAAAATGGAAGACATACAAGACCACTGATAATCTCCCTCGATCTGGGGCCCAAACACGCAAGATCTCATCCTGTGGGGTCAAAATGATCATGAGAACGGTGAGCAAAAAATCCCAGAACTACACGGAGGGACTGATGAATGACCTGCAGAGAGCTGGTACCAAAGTAACAAGGCTACCATCAGTAACACACTACGCCGAGAGGGACTCCGATCCTGCAGTGCCAGGCGTGTCCCCCTGCTTAGCCAGTACATGTCCAGGCCTGTCTGAAGTTTGCCAGAGAGCATATGGATGATCCAGAAGAGGATTGGGAGAATATTGTGTGGTATAATATCAGAACTGTTTTGGCAAAAACCTCACTCGTTCTTGTTTGGAGGAATAAGAATGCTAATTTTGCATCCCAAGAACACCATACCTACTGTGAAGCATGGGGGTGAAAACATCATGGCTTTGGGGCTGTGTTTCTGCAAAGGGGGCAGGACGACTGATCCATGTTAAGGGAAGAATGAACGAGGCCATGTATCGTGAAATTTAAGGCAAAACCTCCTTCCATCAGTGAGAGGCATTGAGATGGACGTGGCTGGGTCTTCCAGCATGACAATGATCCCAACACACATCGCTCGGGCAACGAAGGAGTGGCTCCGTAAAAAGCATTTTCAAGGTCCTGGAGTGGCCTAGCCAGTCTCCAGACCTCAACCTCATAGAACGTTTGGCGAAGGGAGTTTGAAAGTCCGTGTTGCCCAGCAACACCCCCAAAACATCACTGCTCTAGAGGAGATCTGCATGGAGGAATGGGCCAAAATACCAGCTACAGTGGTGTGCAAACCTGGTGAAGACTTACAGGAAATGGTCTGACCTCTGTCATTGCCAACAAAGGTTATGTTACAAAGTATTGAGTTGAACTTTTGTTATTGACCAAATACTTATTTTCCACCATAATTTACAACAATTAAATTCTTTAAAAATCCTACAATGTGATTTCCTGGATTTTCTTCTCAATTTGTCTCTCATAGTTGGTGTACCTATGATAAAAATTACAGACCTCTCTCATCTTTCTAATAGGAGAACTTAACACAATCAGTTGCTGACTAAATACTTTTTTTGCCCCACTGTAGTTGAGGTGTGCAAAATGTAACGATATGCATCGCTGAGTTGGACGACAGTGCGTTCTGTTTATTATGCCACCTAATGCAATTGTATTTAGACACCAGAGGGCGCCATCATTTGTCACGCTCCCATACACATATGGTCTGTTCTGAAATGTTGAAGGTAAATTTGAGATTAACCTTCAAAGGCTGAGCAAAGCTCAGTGAGCTTGTTTGTTTACTTAAGACTTTCAATTTCGTTATTTTACATAATGGGGTGAAAATGATACAATAGCACATTTTTTGCATTATTTAAAACTCCTAATTTATTCTAATTGCAGGGGACTAAGGATTCTTGTTCAAATTTGACACAAGTAAAGTACACATTATTTTGAATTGTCATTGTTCAGAAATGTTTTCATTCATTTACGATATGAAAGAACAATAGAACATTTTGTTTACAGTTTTAATCCTGTTTTTCTAGCCCTTCCTTTTAATGGCAGGGGAATACAGTTTTTAGGTTAAAAACATATACAAGAAAATGTTCACTTTTGCATTGTTTAAACTTCAGAAATAAAATAGGAATGCCTTTAATAAATTATTATCTTATCTTATTGTAAGAAAATCGAATTGTGAACCCAGTTTCATGAATCAAAATGTATTGTGAGCAGAGTGCATCGTTACACCCTTATTGTATTGTCAAAGCAACTAAAACTCACAAAGAAAAAATACTGTTATAACAACTTTATTGCATCAGGATTTATTATAGTAAAAGTACTTACTATACTATCTACAGTAACATAGTAATAGTTTGTCAGTGCACTAATCAGACACATCCAGGATCCCGACAGTTTCAGTGATATTTCTCTTTGATGGTTTTATTTGCATTTAAGTCTTTTAGATAACTCTATAAACCAAATACGCTCTCACTGCAATGCACTGACAGTAGACATTTTGTCACACTTCCTCTCTGTCACTATAGACAAGATTCAGTTTAAAGGACTCGTATTCTGCCACATGTATTCAAGCTAGATGTGGTTTTGTTCTGATATCGGCGAGCCAGTCTGTACTATTTATAGCAATCATGGCCATTTGAATATACAGAATGAATAATTTATAAACAGCTTGAAGAGTGATGCTCTGGCTTGTGTACTCTTGCAGACTGAGGCTGAGTTTGTGTACTGGCCCAGCAGAGAGGAGGCACTGAACTGTGTGGCGTTCACCGTCACCCTCATCAACACAGACAAACTGTGTCTATCTAATGAAGAGCAACTCATCATCCATGACTTTATCCTGGAGGCCACACAGGTATTTCATACACTCCCCAACACTACTGCTACTTGTATCCTAGACTTACATAGCCAATAGTGGCTTGTGTATTTAGGCTATATCAAGAATTGATTAATTAATTTCTTAAATTCTGCTCTATTAATTACCCTTATAAAAATTAAACACATATAGCTCACTTAGTAGTGGGTTAAACATTTTCTACATGTGTGTTTCAGGATGATTATGTGCTTGAGGTTCGGCATTTCCAGTGTCCCAACTGGCCTGACCTGAGTGCCCCTATAAGCAACACACTGGAACTCATCAACATCATTAAAGAGGAGGCCATGACCAGAGATGGACCCACCATTGTACATGATGAGTGAGTGCATCCATGTATACCACTAGATGGACTGCACAAAATGTTATACTGTAGTGACTAATGCAGTGACATAGGTTTCATTATTGTATCCTCCTTTTGCTCTCTGGAGGGCTTCACCATGTAGCAAACTCTGGCTTTTGCTGAGGAAACTGGCTTCCCTTAACCAAATATTTGCAAACAGCCACAATATGGGTTAGCAGTTTCTTACAATTCAAGCTGATCCAGGCTTTGTTTAAGTCTTGCGTTCATATTAAACTAAAATAAATGTTACATCCATTTATTTCAAAAGTAAGCCTGATGTTGTTTCCACGATCTATGAGAAATGCATGTAAACAATGTAAATGCATAAGCTGTGTACTGTCCAATTAATGTCGATCAAATGATGGAATGAGAGGAATTCATTAGACTCATTAGAGATTAAGGTCAACACATTGCAATCCTGAACATGTATAGTACTGGATTAAGTGGATATTGCAAAGTGAGTGGGTTTTAATGATGGCTCTTTTTTAACTATGCTTGTATGACTGCAGCATCCTTACGCTGTGTTCTGTTACAAAATCATCTGATATATCTTTTTATATCTTGCTCTTTTTGTTAGTCGTTACAAGCAGAAAAGCCATTTGCTTTTTATGTCTTTATTATTGGTACTTTAAAGACAGGACTGTGGTGGGTTAGCGGTTAAGCTACTGGACTATGAAGCTGACCTCGATCAAGCTGCCGCTGTTGGGTGTTTAAGGCCCTTAACCTTGCTTGGAGATTGTGCAAGTTGTTCTGGATAAGGGTGTCTGTATATTTAATTATCAGTTCTTTTCAAGTGTACACTTTACTATGCAATATGTTGTTTATTTAGGTGTCTTCTATTTCATATAAACCTTCTTTAATTGACTGCTAAGGTATTTGGATAGGGAATACAACAAACACATCCACCACCTGTGTTATTTTCCGTTCAAGTCATCTGCTTCTTCACAGTGTGCATGTATTGGCAGATGTAAAGGAAAATGAAGTGAAGCAGATTCTGTGCAATATGGTATGCACCTAGTGCCTCTGTGTGGTAGCAGCTAACAAAGTTACAAACTCTTTAGAAAATTATCTTTTGTATAAATATCTATCAGAACATGTTTCAGGTTCTGCCCATGCCTAAAAGCTCTTGGTTACCATAGAGATTTACATTTACATTTACAGCATTTAGCAGACGCCCTTATCCAGAGCGACTTACAACTGGTACAATCTTACAATCCAAGCAATTGTGGGTTAAGGGACTTGCTCAAGGACCCAACAGTGGCAGCTTGGCAGAGGTGGGATTTGAACCCTGGACCTTCTGGTCCATAGTCCAGAACCCTACCTGCTAGGCTACCACCGTCCCAGTGAAGCATTTACATTTACAGCATTTAGCAGACGCCCTTATCTGGAGCGACTTACAATCCAAGCAATTTTGAGTTAAAGGTCTTGCTCAAGGACCCAACAGTGGCAGCTTGGCAGAAGTGGGATCCAGAGATCCTCAGAGGTTTCAAGCTCCCTGGGATCTTGGTTGTGCCACGTTTTCTGCTGGTCAGATTAGACCAGAGATGTCTTTAACTTCATCTTAATGAGTTAAACTTAAAGTAGTGTGTACTTTGTTGTTTACCCTTCAGGTTTGGAGCTGCTTCTGCAGGGATGCTGTGCGCCCTCATCACCTTGTGTCAGCAGCTGCAGAGTGAGAATGCTGTGGACGTCTACCAGGTGGCCAAGATGATCAACCTCATGCGCCCAGGTGTCTTCACAGACATTGTAAGATTTCAGTAATCATGACAGTCTTTTTGTTTACTGATTTTGTAAATGTATACAAGTGTCTAAAGGAATCCGGTTTAGTGATCCAGTTTTGTTTTGTTTTCAGGAGCATTATCAGTATCTTTACAAAGCAATGCTGAGCTTGGTCAGTACTAAGGACACTGGGCTTCACTATCCATGCATGGACAGAAATGCAAGGATTTTGAGCACAGACAAATCCAACCCAGCTCGCAGCATGGAGTCTCTGGTGTGAAGGCTCTGGCAAACAAGAAAGGACAAGTTCATTTGGCAGACTTTCCTTGAGGCCTTTATTTTTGCCAGACTCACTGGTGAAAAACAAAATAAAATCAAAAGACTTTTTGTATACTGAGAAAACAAACCCTTTTGATATTTATTTTTGCTGCTTTTTGTTATCCTGCTGAGTGTCACAAACACAAACACACACAACACAATGCAAATGCAGCTGTCTACTTTGCACTATCTTATCAGTGTTACTACCTGATACTAGCTTACCCACCCATTCTGGCCATCGAGCTTTGGCCCGACAGCTCTGGTTGTTTTGGGAGGATGATCAGCAGCGCTCCTAGATCAAGTCGACTCGAACTCAAGATCACATCAAGACATTATCACTTAAATATCTGCCTCACAGACACAAGCTGTACTCATGAAGCTACTTATGTTTTAACTTATTGTCTGTCATGATGAACATTCATGATAGAAATTATTAGATTAACATTATTTTAATTTATGTCTTCTTGAAATATCATTTTCAATCTAATTCTGAGGTGCACAACACCAATCCTGCGCTGTTCTGACACACCAGATTCAACTCATCGGTGACTGACCAGGGTTAGGTTTTTCTTGTTTGTTTGTTTTTGTAACAGGGAGTCACCAACATTTGCTCTATGCTTGCTCTCCAAGACTATAATTGAGTGGCCCTGGTCTAACTGATATGCATTATTTCAATGTGGTGTCACAACAGCAACTGTGGACATATATTGTTACTTGTAGAATTTCTATGGTTTTGTAAAATATATAAATATATTGATCATAAAAGTGTCTGTCTTTCTTAATGTCTGACTATGTGCAGTTAGCCAAATTCAGCGATCTCAGGGACCTCCAAATAGCAGGGAACTCTTACCTTAAAACAGGGAAAAAATCACAGAGTATTTACTCTCTCTGTCTTTCTATTATAGGCTAATTAAGAAAAAAAAAAAATCCCTTCAGCATGCCGTTATTATGAGTTAATGGGATGCTCTACACTTTATTAGGTACACCGGTACACCTCTTGTTTCTAACACACCACCACATCACACCAGAACACACCAGAAGAGGATATCATGTGATCAGATAAAACCAAAATAGAACTTTTTGGTAAAAACTCAACTCATCGTGTTTGGAGGAAGAAGAATGCTGAGTTGCATCCCAAGAACACCATACCTACTGTGAAGCATGGGGGTGGAAACATCATGCTTTGGGACTGTTTTTCTGCAAAGGAGACAGGACGACTGATCCGTGTTAAGGAAAGAATGAATGGGGCCATGTATCGTAAGATTTTAAGCCAAAACCTCCTTCCATCAGTGAGATCATTGAAGATGGAACGTGGCTGGATCTTCCAGCAGGACAATGATCCCAAACACACCACTCAGGCATTTCAAGCATTTCAAGGTCCTGGAGTGGCCTAGCCAGTCTCCAGACCTCAACCCCATAGAAAATTTGTGGAGGGAGTTGAAAGTTCGTGTTGCCCAGCAACAGCCCCCAAAACATCAACTGCTCTAGAGGAGATCTGCATGGAGGAATGGGCCAAAATCCAGCTACAGTTTGTGCAAACCTGGTGAAGACTTACAGGAAATGTTTGACCTCTGTCATTGCCAACAAAGGTTATGTTACAAAGTATTAAGTTGAACTTTTGTTATTGACCAAATACTTATTTTCCACCATAATTTACAATTAAATCTTTTAAAAATCCTACAAATGTGATTGCCTGGATTTTTTTTCTTATTATGTCTCTCATAGCTGAAGTGTACCTATGATGAAAATTACAGACTTCTCTCATCTTTCTAAGTAGGAGAACTTGCACAATCAGTGACTGACTAAATACTTTTTTGCCCCACTGTATGTGATATGTGATATTTTCTCCTTCTCTGGTGGATCCCTCTATACCATACATACATGAGCAAGGTAATTAAGGACTTTGTTAATTACTAGATTTAGACATCTTAGAAATTAATTAAAACATGCTGGCTTGAGTCCCTGTGGACTTTTTATAAAAACAGTTCATATTATATTCTAAAACTGTTAACACAAATATGGACTCGTATAGCAGATTCAAATTTCATGACAGGTGCTTAGTGATAACCTGCTACGACATAACATTGCCCTCAGGCAACAAACTACCATTTTTGCTCTCACAACTCCTCTAATTAGGAAGGGGAATCGAACATCTATTGCTTCCATTGCACTTTATTTGGATTTTATCTACACCCTTTATACTTTTATATTTACTGACTAGATTTATAATTACTCTTCAACATATATCGTTCACTACATTTCTTCTGCTACTGCTGTAATGAGCTAATTTCCCACTAGGATTAATAGAATTAAATAACTATCCTTCACTCTGACATATGTCATAAATTTGACAGTTTCTTGTATACTAACAAGAGTTTCAGTCTCCTGATAATGACATATTAAGTTTTTACAACATTTTAAAATGAATAAAAACTTTCAGTAGTTTCAGTAGTTAATATGTGAGATAATTTTTTTATCTCTAATATTTTGATTTTTTTAAGAAAAAATGCTAACTTTTTCAAATGAAACACACAGTAAATCCAACACATTTTACTGAAATTATCTTTCAATGGCTTTTGAAATGACTTTTGAAAATTTCACACATGAACCTTCAGTTTTCTTTAAATTCTAACATTTTTTTCCCAACAAGAATCTTATGTAAGTATAACATCGTTTTTGATGTCCTGGTCTTGAAAGCTGCAGCTTTACAGACTGTGCTGCTTTGCTATTCTGATTCATCTCCACAGAAGTTCCTCTTTCAGAATTATTTAAAGTCTTACTATTCTAAGACCTGTAGAATTCAACACATTTCGATGCATGTAAAGCCACATGCACTGTACCATATTCAGTGATATGACCTATGTCTAATTATGCTGATGATGTACTAGGAATTATGAGAAGCCAATAAGTATTACATAGTATTACAAAACTTCCAAAAGAATATGTGGTAATTATTCTGGCATAATGCAGTGGCATAATACATTTGTGAATCCTATAGAATTGTCTGCATGTTTGCATAAATATGATCTAAAACGCATCAGATTTTCACACAGGTTTTAAAAGTATATGGAGAGAACCAAACTGTTACACAAATGAGATAAACAAATATTACGCTTGGTCATGTATTTATTGAGGAAATTATCCAGTATAGCATATCTGTAAGTGGCAAAAGTATGTGAATCTTTGCTTTCAGTATCTGGTGTGACACCTTGGGCAGCAATAACTGCATCTAGACATTTCTGCTAAATGTTGAACAGTCCTGGACATTGGCTTGGAGGAACTTTAATCCAATTCTCTATACAGCAGAGCTTCAACGTTGGCATGTTGGTGAGATTCTTCACAAGAACTGCTCTCACAACATTTCTGTTGGATTAGGTCTGGAAGTGTGTCATTCAAAAAAAACATTACATTTAGTATTCAGTAACTATTTTTTGGTAGAACAACTCGTGTGCTTAGGGTCATCGTCATGCTGCATGACCCACTTTCTCTTGAGATTCAGTTCAGAGACTGATGTCCTGTGATCTTCCTTTAGCTGGTATAATCAATGATTCATTATTCCATCAATAATGGCAAAACCATGATACTCTCACCCCCATGTTTCATATATGGGGTAAGGTTCTTATGCAGGAATGACATGTGTTTCTTCCTCTATATACAGTGGTGTGAAAAAGTGTTTGCCCCCTTCCTGATTTCCTATTTTTTTTGCACGTTTGTCACATTTAAATGTTTCAGAACATCAAACCAATTTAAATATTAGTCAAAGACTACACAAGTAAACACAAAATGCAGTTTTTAAATGAAGGTGTTTATTATTAAGGGAGAAAAAATCCAAACCTACATGGCCCTGTGTGAAATAAAAAATTGCCCCCTAAACCTAATAACTGGTTGGGCCACCCTTAGCAGCAACAACTGCAACCAAGTGTTGTGATAACTTGCAATGAATCTTTCACAGCATTGCGGAGGAATTTTGGCCACTCATCTTTGCAGAATTGTTGTTTTCGAACATGAATAGGATTTTTAAGATCATTTTGACCCCATGGAATGACATTTGCGTGGGGCCCCAGATCGAGGGAAGTTATCAATGGTCTTGTATGTCTTCCATTTTCTTACAATCACTCCCACAGCTGATTTTTTCACACCAACCTACTTGCCTATTGTAGATTCACTCTTCCCAGCCTGGTGCAGGTCTACAATTTTCTTCCTGCTGTCCTTCGACAGCTCTTTGGCCTTGGCCATGGTTGAGTTTTGAGTCTGACTGTTTGAGGCTGTGGACAGGTGTCTTTTATACAGATAATGAGGTCAAACAGGTGCCATTAATACAGGTAACGAGTGGAGGACAGAAGAGCTTCTTAAAGAAGTTGTTACAGGTCTGTGAGAGCCAGAAATCTTGCTTGTTTGTGGGTGACCAAATACTTATTTTTCACCATGATTTACAATTAAATTCTTTAAAAATCCTTCAATGTGATTTCCTGGATTTTTTTTCTCATTTTGTCTCTCATAGCTGAAGTGTACCTATGATGGAAATTACAGACCTCTCTCATCTTTCTAAGTAGGAGAACTTGCACAATCAGTGGCTGACTAAATACTTTTTTGCCCCACTGTAAGTCATTTTTTAACAAAGAGGGGGCAATCACTTTTTCACACAGGAATATGTAGGTTTGGATTTTTTTCTCCCTTAATAATAAAAAACACCTTCATTTAAAAACTGCATTTTGTGTGTGTTGTCTTTGACTAATATTTAAATTGGTCTGATGTTCCGAAACACTTAAATGTGATAAACATGCAAAAAAACAACAAAAAAAAAGGAAATCCCACTGTATAACGCTTCTCATTTAAACCAAACAGTTCTAATTCAGTTACATCTGTCCACAAAATATTATTTCAGTATCCTTCCAGATTTACCAAATTTATAAGTAATCTGTCTGACTGTGGTGTCATAGGGTCTCAATTCTTAAAGAATGGTTGTGAACGTTTTTCAAGTCGATAAGTAAATCTTTTTCTGAGGTCTTCAGAAATCTCCTTTGTTCATGCCATAGTACATTTCCAAAAAAAAGCATTGTAAGGATCAGACTTTGACTTTGATTCCTGTTCTTTAAATAAAGCAGAGTGCTCACTTACACCTGACTGACTTTCCAGATATATTGTCAAAATTTGGAGAAAAGACACAATTTTAAAAACAATATGGGATCATTCTGACATATCAGTGTTCATGTGATATCATGTGATATTTTTGCCTCCTCTGGCTGATCCCTATACCATGTATATGTGAGCAAGGTAATTAAGGGCTTCGCTAATTATCGTTTTAGACTTAGAATTAAATTATTAATTGTATACTAATTACAACATGCTGCCTGGCTTGAGTCCCTATAGACTTTTTATAAGATTTATTTAATGTTTAAGAAATGTTATATGAATTCATATAGCAGTTTCAAATTTCATGACAGGTTTTGTGATAATCTTTTGACATACCATTGCCCTCAGACAACAAAACTCTAACTTAGAAAGACAGCTTTGTATTACAATGTCACATGACATGTGGGACCAATAGAATGAGGGACTGAAGTGAGTGCCTTTTTTTCAGACAGTGGTGCAGTCTTTTCAGCAGAAGCAATGCTGCATGGGACACAGTGCTAGCTTAAATTCAAATAAACTTATACAAAGTAAATAAACTTATAAAAAAATATACATGCATGTGCATGGAACTGTGGAGAAGTATATTTCATTCTGTAAATATATTTTTTTAGTTTTATTAATGTACTAAAACGCTTTTGTCATTTGTTGTCTCAAAGCAACTTTGTGTAGTTACGCTACTTTTCAAGGAACAATCTTGCAAAATTCTGGATATATACTATGATCCAAAACTATTATGTCTTCTAATACGAACAGGAAATTGACACAAGGACATTCTATAGCTAAAAAGAACCTGATCAAGTATCTACAGTCATTCCTTCAGACAGTGAGGAAAGCCAGCTTGAGGGCAGCGGCGGTGAAGATCAATGGTCTCCAGTGTCAAATTTGAGAGACAGTTAGGAAGTCAGGAGTCAGGCTTTAAAGCGTAACATATGTGTAGGGAAAATAAGAATTGTTGTATGAGCTTTTTGAAGAGGATGAAGGCTTCCAATATGAAAGAAAATATGAAAATCAAAATGTGAGATACATGAAATTCTCCTGAAAGTGGCCACTGTTCTCTGATCTAACTTCCTGCTTTTCTTTTAGAAGGCTATGGCTTGGCTCCTTATAATGAGGCCAAGCCTGTGTATTTTAGCAAGAAAACGAAGAGGCCATGGCAGAGGATGATGTTCCATGCTTACCCCTGTGGAGAACACCCACAATACTGACTTCACAGCTTACCCAGAATGGCAGGGCAGCATTCCAAGGTTATATGAAATTATGTACCCCCTCCAGTTCCTCAAGCAATTATTTTCAGAAGACATTCTGGTAGTGACTGTATAGCTGTAAAATCTATATGCTATGCAA
Source organism: Ancistrus triradiatus (assembly GCA_025084515.1). NCBI lineage: Eukaryota > Metazoa > Chordata > Actinopteri > Siluriformes > Loricariidae > Ancistrus > Ancistrus triradiatus. The sequence continues at coordinate 131,273 of JAJAGP010000885.1, read as the reverse complement.
TTTGTCAACGAGCCCCTTAACCTCACTGTCAAATAACTGGAGAAGTTTCCCCCATGATTAAGAACAAACCAGCCAACTGCGCGAAGTACACATTTACAGTGGTGCTTGAAACTTTGTGAACCCTTCAGAATGTTCTATATTTCTGCATTAATATGCCCTAAAACATCATCAGTTTTCACACAAAATAATCCAATATTACATATTAGTGAGTGGCAAAAGTATGTGAACCATTGCTTTCAGTATCTGGTGTGACCCCCCAGTGCAGCAATAACTGCAAATGTTTCCTGTAACTGTTGATCAGTCCTGCACACCAGCTTGGAGGAATTTTAGCCCATTCCTCCGTACAGAACAGCTTCAACTCTGGGATGTATCTTGGGTTTCCTCACATTAACTGCTCCTTCCACATTTCGATTGGATTAAGGTCAGGACTTTGACTTGGCCATTCCAAAACATGAACTTTATTCTTCTTGAATCATTCTTTGGTAGAATGACTTGTGTGCTTAGGGTCGTTGTCTTGCTGCATGACCCACCTTCTCTTGAGATTCAGTTCATGGACAGATGTCCTGACATTTTCCTTTAGGATTATCTGATATAATTCAGAATTCATTGTTCCATCAATGATGGCAAGCCGTCCTGGCCCAGATGCAGCAAAACAGGCCAAAACCATGATACTACCACCACCATGTTTCACAGATGGGATAAGGTTCTAATGCTGGAATGCAGTGTTTTCCTTTCTCCAAACATAACACTTTTCTTTTAAACCAAAAGGTTCTATTTTGGTCTCATCTGTCCACAAAACATTCTTCCAATAGCCTTCTGGCTTGTCCACTTGGTCTTTAGGCAAACTGCAGATGAGCAGCAATGTTCTTTTTGGAGAGCAGTGGCTTTCTACTTGCAACCCTGCCATGTACTCCATTGTTGTTCAGTGTTCTTCTGATGGTGGACTCATGAACATTAACATTAGCCAATGTGAGAGAGACCTTCAGTTACTTAGAAGATACCCTGGGGTCCTTTGTGACCTCACCAGCTGTTACACGCCTTGCTCTTGGAGTGGTCTTTGTTGGTCGACCACTCCTGGAGAGGGTAGCAATGGTCTTGAATTTCCTCCATTTGTACACAATCTGTCTGACTGTGGATTGGTGGAGTTCAAATTCTTTAGAGATGGGTTTGTAACCTTTTCCAGCCTGATGAGCATCAATAACTCTTTTTCTGACGTCCTCAGAAATCTCCTTTGTTCCTGCCATGATACACTTCCACAAACATGTAGTGAAGAGCAGAATTTGATAGATCCCTGTTCTTTAAATAAAACAGGGTGCCCACTCACACCTGACTGTCCTCCCATTGATTGAAAACACTTGACTCTAATTTCATCTTCAAATTAACTGAGCTTCACATACTTCTGCCACTAACTAATATGTAATATTGGATCATTTTCCTCAATAAATCAATTACCAAGTATACTAATTTTGTCCAATTTGTTTAACTGGGTTCTGTTTATCTGTTTGTGAAAATATGATGATGTTTTAGGTCATATTTATCGGTATGCAGAAATATAGAAAATTCTAACGGGTTCACAAACTTTCTAGCACCACTGCATGTCTGATATTGCTGAAGGCCTTTGCAAAATAGGAAAAAGACTTTAGCTCAAGAAAAACCCTTATTCCACAACTACTTCTTACGCAAAGAAGACAGTTATGGCTGACAAGAATAGGAAATGCAAGGTACCAGGAAGCAAGAACACACCAAAAGCCAAGAGCCTGCAATGTGTAGCATAATTATGTTGGGGGGCATTGGTTTATCTGGATGAAACTAAAATTACAGTGGGGCAAAAAAGTATTTAGTCAGTCACTGATTGTGCAAGTTCTCCGACTTAGAAAGATGAGAGACGTCTGTAATTTTCAACATAGGTACACTTCAACTATGAGAGACAAAATGAGAAAAAAAATCCAGGAAATCACATTGTAGGAGTTTTAAAGAATTAAATTGTAAATCATGGTGGTCAATAACTTTGGTTCAACTCAATACTGTGTAAACATAACCTTTGTTGGCAAAGGTCAAATGTTTCCTGTAAGTCTTCACCAGGTTTTGCACACACTGTAGCTGGTATTTTGGCCCATTCCTCCATTCAAATCTCCTCTAGAGCAGTGATGTTTTGGGGCAACACAGACTTTCAACTCCCTCCACAAATTTTCTATGGGACTGAGGTCTGGAGACTGGCTAGACCACTCCAGTACCTTGAAATGCTTTTTTTATGGAGCCACTCCTTCATTGCGAGCGGTGTGTTTGGGCTCACTGTCATGCTGGAAATCTTCAGCCCACGTTCCATCTTCAATGCTCTCACTGATGGAAGGAGGTTTTGGCTTAAAATTTCACAATACATGGCCCCATTCATTCTTCCCTTAAACCCGGATCAGTCGTCCTGTCCCCTATGCAGAAAAACAGCCCCAAAGCATGAGGTTTTCACCCCCATGCTTCACAGTAGGTATGGCGCAACTCAGAATTCTTCTTCCTCTAAACACGGCAAGGTGATTTTTTTACGAAAAAGTTCTATTTTAGTTTCATCTGACCACATGATATTCTCCCAATCTTCTTCTGGATCATCCATAAGCTCTCTGGCAAACTTCAGATGGGCCTGGACATGTACTGGCTTAAGCAGGGGGACACGCCTGGCACTCTTGGGGTAGTGTGTTACTGATGGTAGCCTTTGTTACTTTGGTCCCAGCTCTCTGCAGGTCATTCATCAGGTCCCTCCGTGTAGTTCTGGGATTTTTGCTCACCGTTCTCATGATCATTTTGACCCCACAGGATGAGATCTTGCGTGGGGCCCCAGATCGAGGGAGATTATCAATGGTCTTGTATGCCTTACAATCACTCCCAGAGTTGACTTATTCACACCAACCTGCTTGCCTATTGTAGATTCACTCTTCCCAGCCTGGTGCAGGTCTACAATATTCTTCCTGCTGTCCTTCGACAGCTCTTTGGTCTTGGCCATGGTTGAGTTTGGAGTCTGACTGTTTGAGGCTGTGGACAGGTGTCTTTTATACAGATAACGAGGTCAAACAGGTGCCATTAATACAGGTACCTATGATGAAAATTACAGACCTCTCTCATCTTTCAAAGTTGGAGAACTTGCACAATCAGTGGCTGACTAAATACTTTTTTGCCCCACTGTACATATGGCCTGGGATTTTTACACTTTTATAGTGGTACTCTGTGATGTCTGCATCTGCCATGTCTGTGTATTTCTCTGTTACATACAGAATTACCTACTGTGTTTCCTCAAGCTCCACAGTACTCTGATCATTTTAGTCCCATCCAGATTTCACGATTTTAGGGGCACTTGTCAAGTCGATTGATTTTTTTATTTTTTTTTTTGGACTACTGCTTTTCACCTTAGATCTTCTACCATGCAAATCAAAGTTAATCAGACAGTTTCCAAATCTACAAATCTAGGTAAAAATATGAAATATCATCCAGATAGCCTAAACTGATTAAATGCTCAAATTTAATGGCATCTTCATGTATAAAGCATTGTGTTATACTGTTCATTGGTGGCTGGACATTTTTTGGCTTGTGGACTACTTTCAGTCCAGCAGTGACACTGAGGTGTTTAAAACTCCAGCAGCACCACTGTGTCTGATCCTCTCATACCAGTACAACACACACTAACACACCACCTACACCTCAGTGTCCCTGCAGTGCTGCAGTGTATTAAACCCAAATAGAACTTGATCTGTGGTGGTCCTGTGGGGGACCTGACCAAAGGCCAGAGCAAAAGGGAACTAAGAAAGTATGTAGAGAAACAGATGGCCTACAGTCTGTAATTGTAGAACGTCAAAGTTCAGTGACCACTAAAACTTAAATAAAGAATAAGCAGAATATCAACTAAAAAATATAGAATGCCTAAAATGTTTGCACACTACTGTAGTTTAGGTTTTACTGGCTATTTTAATGAAATATTTGTATTTTTATACAATAATAAAACATCCATTAATAAGGCTATGTCAGAAACTGCTAGGTCTTCTTTGAGCTCTCAAGTCTCTTGTTTTGTCCCTGCTTTTTGTCTGCGTGGGACACTCAGCCTGGTAGGAAAGCACCATCGAGACTCAAACCAGGTGTAAATGGTGGTTTAGTGGGCCAGTGCGACACCCTTCTTGCCCATTAAACCACCACTTACACCTGGTTTGAGTCTCGATGGTGCTTTCCTACCAGGCTGAGTGTCCCACGCAGACAAAAAGCAAGGACAAAACAAGAGACTTGAGAGCTCAAAGAAGTCCTAGCAGTTACTTACGCCTGTGCCCTGTGTTTTCCAGGGATAGGCAGTAGACCCCCATGATTATGACCAGGACGAGTAAGAAAATATTATAAAGTAATAGCTGAAGATAAACAAACCAAACGACGAAATGCATGTTAGACTTTGTTCATCTACTGTGTCGCCATAATAAGTTTAAGACAATGAGCGGAATTATTACAAAACAAACTCAAACACAGACTTTGTCTCACTATCTTCGTATGGATTTTCCACTGAGATAATGATTACTGTAGCTAATTCATTATACACCTACACCTTACCTAACTAAAGCTTTGACACGTTTGATTCTTCAGAAGTAATTATAGAAGTGAGGATCGGCAAAACAGTGCTAACAAGTCAATTAACAGATTGTGATACAAAATTGTGAGGACATTTGGCCCTCACAAGTACAGGAAGACAATGTAAACACATCAGTACACAATGTCGTTTCAGAAGGGTTCCTTAACATGACTGAAAAGGGAAATTAATTTGCTTTTACAAAACATATTTGGAGATTTTTTTTTAATCTAAATTTACAATCAAGTGTTAACTCTGTAAATAATTCAAATGCAGTTTTCTGAGTAATGTGATTCCTTCGTGTTGCTACACGGTCCCTCAGTAAGATGAGCCCTTCCGAAGATGACGTATTTCCCGCATGACTTAGGTAATGCTTTTCCGCTACGAAAACAACAGGCGCGCGAGTTTTATGCGGGCGAAAATTAACAATAGTTTTCTTTAGGTGTGGAGATAAAGGAACTTTTTTTGTATTATAGATACAGTTTAAAGGTTGTGTATGTGTTTGGTATAACTAAGTATGTAATTTGATCGGTGGGTATGAAACATTAGCCAGTCTGTTTGCTCATTCATTCAGACACGCGTGGACACGACGCTAACAAAGGAACAGGACTTTCATCTTTGTTTGTCTTGCTCGGCAACTTAAGATTAATTACGGAATAAAACCCAGCTGGAGCAGCATATTTTGCACCTCTTTTGGGTAACGCGCTTTTTCGGTTATTGTTTTTTCCCCTTCAAATAGCGCCGATAGCACGCGCGCTAGCTGCTAACTAGCTACGGTTAGTGCGTTCGTTTGGTGTGCAGCGCCACTCACGCTAACATGGCGGACATGTACATTCGCGTGGCTGAAGAGGAGAACGAGGAGCCGATGGAGATTCCGTCAGAAGATGATGGCACGGTTCTGTTGTCCACAGTAGCGGCCCAGTTCCCGGGTGCGTGCGGCCTGCGCTACCGGAGCCCCATCTCTCAGTGCATGCGGGGAGTGCGCCTGGTGGAGGGAGTGCTGCACGCTCCAGAGAACGGCTGGGGAAACCTCGTGTATGTGGTCAACTACCCCAAAGGTTTGTACCCTAAACAACCCGAAGTGGTCTCTCTACCTAATACCTGTCCACCTTCTGTTGTGCGATTGATTGTTTACCTACGGTGTTTATAGTCGGTTTTGCCATGGACAATTATTAAAACACGTCTGTAATGAGAAAATAAGTTGCCCCGAAGCCTATTGCACTCAAAAATTATAATATAATAATCAGCAACCAGATAACTGGGCTAAAAAAAATCAGACCAGGGCACTGCATTGACCCTGTGACCACTGACGAGTTAACAAACCTGGGTATGTCAGCTTCCCTTATAACTAAGTCAAGTCAAGTTTATTTATATAGCGCTTTTTACACAACACAGCATTGTCTCAAAGCAGCTTTACAAATATATATAGATCAAAGCCCTAGTTGAGCAAGCCTGCGGCGACAGTGGCAAGGAAAAACTCCCTTATAGGAAGAAACCTTGGGAGGACCCAAGACTCAAAATAGGGACCCATCCTCCTTGGGCAGCCTAGATGTTAAATACAATAATTGAAGAGTATATGTAAAGATAATACCCAATTTAAATTTAGAATAGAATAATTATATAGACTAAGATGATTTGAACTAATAAAAAATAGAGAATAAGATCTATAGCATATAAAGTTATGATTGAATGAGTTTGAATGAACAGGTAGTCCAAGTGGAAGAGTTACTGTAGTTTTGTGTGTCCCGGAGGTTATTAAAGTTTAAGGACACCTAACCTATTCCTAACCTAACGTCAGAGAAGTGATGCGTTTTGTAGTCTTTTAGGTCTGTGCTGTTGTCATTTACAGTGCTGTGCAAAAGTCTTAGGCCGCCATTAGATTTGTTGTTTTAGTTGTAGTATAAAGACCATATATAAAACGTTGTTGATGATTGGATTGATTTTCAAAACTTGTATTTGTCACCCCATAATACTCTCTTCCACTGTCACTCAGTTCCCCTTCTGAAAAAAGTGGTTACATTGACAGCATTTAGCAGAGGCCTTTATCCAGAGTGACTTACAATTGATGCAAACTTACAATCCAAGCAATTGTCGGTTAAGGGTTTTGCTCAAGGAGCCTTCTGGTCCATAGTCCAGTACCTTACCCGCTAGGCTACCACAGTGGTTACAGTGGAGGCTGTTGAAAATGAAGTTTAAAGGAAATTCGGGGTGCATGTTATACTTCAGTTGACCATAATATTCCTGAGTTGTCACTTTCCCAAGCCCTTCTGATAACAGACAAACTTTATTAAACACTAGCATATCGGCAAGGAAACTACTTTCTATCTTTTCCTGTAAACCAGCTATGTGGAGAAACAGCTGTCCTTAAACTTTAGTTATAAGGGAAGCTTACATACCCAGGTTTTGTTACCTCCTCATTACAGGAAACCTATGAAATGATTGCCTATGCTAATAGTACATATATTAAGGTGAAAGGCATGTATAAGGTTGATCTAGGCACTGATTTAATCTTTTAGGTATAAATACTTGACGGTATGTAATGGCATTGTTGGAATTCTTCATTGTGATTATAGCTGTGTATATATAAGTTTCCTCTGAAAATAAGTGTTTAAATTCTCTTTTTCGCAGAATCTGTTCTCCCGGACAACAAACGTAAAATGGATGAGATTGACGCCTCATCTGCAAAGATGAAGAGAGGTGACCAGAAGACATCGGACCTGATTGTCCTGGGCTTGCCGTGGAAAACTACAGAACAGGATCTTAAAGACTACTTCAGTACTTTTGGAGAAGTCATTATGGTCCAGGTATGATTCTAATGCATTTGTACTTCTAAGATGCGCTTGGGATCTGCGTATTGATGTAAATAAACTTTATTAACTGCTCCCCAGGTGAAGCGGGATTTGAAAACTGGCAATTCAAAAGGCTTTGGCTTTGTTAGATTTGTTGATTGGGAGACGCAGAGTAAAGTGATTGCCCAGCGTCACATGATTGATGGGAGGTGGTGCGACTGCAAGCTTCCTAACTCAAAGGTTTAATACAATTCCACATTTGAAGTTTATTTAATTATATGAGAACATTTACTGCCATGAAGTGTGGTGAAAGGGCTTTGACTGGGGGAACCAAGCAAATAGATTATCTTTTTATGTGTCACAGCAAGGCCTTGATGAGCCCATGAGGAGCAGGAAGGTGTTTGTGGGTCGCTGCACTGAGGATCTTACTGCTGATGACCTGCGCCAGTTCTTCATGCAGTATGGGGAGGTCACTGATGTCTTCATTCCCAAACCTTTCAGAGCATTTGCTTTTGTTACCTTTGCTGATGACCAGGTATGTCATACTGTTTTTTACAACATTAGTACTAGGAATGATAAATGGAAACTTTTTCATTGCTAAAGAAAGATAGCAGGGGGCTGGTGGCTCGTGCCTGGACCTGCTCTTAGCTTTAAACTCGTTGCCTTTGTTAGTTTAGTCAAATTCCAAACATTCAGTGGAGTGATGCCATTTTATTAAATTCGTTGTTCCAAAGCCTCCATGGCTTATTTTCTCTGTGCATGTATTGCAAACAGCGCACACTGAAGAGCTTCGGTGCTGAAGTTATGCCTTTGTTTGAAATAAATTCTTACTCCCTCTTTAGTCTCCCTACTTCCTCCTTAGTATTGTGTTATATAGAGAAAGTTAACTGAAATCCAACCTCATCATGAACATGCATCAGCATCCGTGTCACAAACAGACCGGTGGCTGAGCCATGTATTTTTGGTGTTTAAAGCTCTGTACACACACGAACCGAATTCAAGTTATTAAAAACACTGTGCTGTGTTTGTGCCACTGTCGCCGTTGTGGGCTGCGGAAATGTAAATGTGACCGGCACAGAATCGCTTATGAGGCTGAACGGCTGATCAGCGGTTCGGGACGGTCACTGTGAAAACCGTCTGGCAGATTGAATGGTAGCACAGGTATGTGCTTCAGCATTCGCTCGGACACTGCTTGTTCGTATATACGTCCGTGGTCAGGTAAGGTACCTGTCCGATACATGAGCTGTTGCAGTACAGAAGTCGTAATGACACAGAGCAGGGCAGCCTCTGGTGCAGAAATATATGTTCAACGCTGACTGATGGTTGCCTGGTGTCGTGCTCTCTATAAGCATAGAGATGATTATGATGAGCACGATAGCTCTCAGGTGAAGTACGTACTTGGTCTGTGCTCCACAAGAGGAGATCCGTATGTGGATCGTGGGACAGTTGTGGATTAATTTCCATTTGTGGTGGAAAGCTGACACACCGATGGGGGAGAAACAAATGGAGTAAGCTGTACTGCATATTTGCATGGCAGCACACAATAGAAACAGGGAGAAAAACTTGGGCCGTTTCTCAGTATGTGTACTTCTCTGTGCTTGTGTTCTTGTGAAACGTCATTAGTCGCCCAAGCACTGTCTCCATATCTAAGTTCGCATCTAACCAAGGATGCTCCAAATCCCCGGATGTGTTCTTGCTCCGCCCATATTATCGAGGATGCATCGGAGCAGCGAAATATCCCACAATGCATTGTCAGCTCGGTAATGGCGGATGAGAGGACTCCCAACTGGATGTATAATTTCTAAAGTAATACTGTTATTGTGTCACGGAATTAAGTTAAGATTTTTTTTAGGCGAGAATGTAGTTGTTTACAATTGAACTATGCAGTCAGTTTATCAAGATGGAGCTTACATAAAAAATGCTCAGACGATTTCGGAGATGTGACGTAAAGTTAAAGTATTTATTATGCATTATATGTGTTATTTATTTAGCCTGTAATCTAAGTATGAATTGTCTGTTATAAATTGAGGTTCAGAATTAAATTCCCTTCAGACTTGCTTGTCGTAAATACAACAGGAAATATGCTGCACCTGTCACATTGACAGTTTCTAATTGCATAAATGTGTTTGTGAGAGAGCACAAATTATTTAATCTTAGATATTCAAAAAAATATATTTTTTTTTAATTAGAAATCAATATGTGGCAGTCACTGCTGATATAAAATAATTCAGTGTATGGTAAACACTGCAGGCTGTTTAGTCAATACCATACATCACAGTATTCACTGAAGCATGGCTATGTTTGATGACCAATGACGTTCCATTGGTGGTTGGTCTGTCAAGCCGTACAAAATTGCAAACTACTGGACGAGAACCCACTGCAGAATGATGGGTGGAGGGCAGAAGCAAAAGGCACTGCGCTATAATATGCTGCCGTATCAGGCAGTGTAACGGTACATAAGCAATTAAAATAGTAATCTGTTACAATTAAGTAAAATATGGTCATTAAAGTTCAGTATGGTAAGCTGTACTCTAACATCATTTCGGCCAGCGCTGCACAGTGTCTTTTTGAGTCTGTTAATAGCGTTAAGACAGGACAGGGACTGTGGTGGCTTAGTGGTTAAGGTCCAAGACTATGGAACAGAAGGTCTAGGGTTCAAATCCCACCTCAGCCTGGGTCCTTGAGTAAGACCCTTAACCCACAATTGCTTGGATTGTAAGACTGTATCAATTGTAAGTCGCTCTGGATAAGTGACTCTTACAATAAGAGAGTGCTAAATGACATAAATGTTTAAGACCTCGGCGGGTAAAGCGAACAGATGTTGATGGGCTGGACGGTGAACGATTCGTACCTGTACTTCAGTCTTGTCCTGTTGGGAAGCGCTGTGCTTTAAATGTCCTGTGTTGGCTAAATGATTAAACTCTTGAAAAACTAAAACCTACTGTCGCATGTATCTCATTGTGCAGATTGCCGCTTCCCTGTGTGGTGAAGACCTGATCATAAAGGGAGTGAGTGTGCACATCTCCAATGCTGAGCCCAAACACAGCGGCAGAAGCCAGATGATGGATCGTGCTCGCTTTGGTAACGGTTTCGGTGCTCAGGCCTTTGGGAGCAGCCGCAGCAGTTCCAGCAGCCTGGGCAACTTTGGCAACTTTAACTTAAACCCGGCCATGATGGCCGCTGCACAGGCAGCGCTACAGAGCAGCTGGGGAATGATGGGAATGTTAGCACAGGGTCAGTCAGCCACGTCTGGCTCGAGCACGAGCGGGACAAGCTCGACTCGAGACCAGTACAGCTCAGCTAACAGCAACTACAGCAGCTCAGCTGCACTGGGCTGGGGAGCAGGCACCAACTCTGCTACCAGTGGAAGTGGGTTTAACTCGAGCTTTGGCTCCGGTATGGAGTCCAAGTCTTCAGGGTGGGGTATGTAAGTGGTGGGAGTTGCTTCTGAAGTATTGCTGTGTTTTTTGTGTGAGAGCGTGTGTGTGGTAAGTATTTTCTGAGACTTTAACGTGTGTGTGTGTGTGTGTGTGTGTGGTTTGGAAGCAGGAGACCAGAATGTTTTCTACATTCAGCAATTATTAACTGTGGTGTTTAAAATGAGCAGAGAAGTAATCCACCTGTAATCATTTGTGTGTATCCAAAAAAAAAAGGTTTCTAATCCTATGTTGTACTGCTTGATTTTGGGTGGGGAGAAATCTATTTCAACTGGATTCTTGAAAATGCATGCAATTTAAGTGGCGGTGGCTGAAAACGCATGTTTCACCGGCCACGAAATTAGAAGCTCCTTGCAGCTCACTTTTAATGTCATGCATTGAGAAGAATCTGGTTGAAAAGTACCTTAATGATGACATGTTTTATTTGCAGTAAGATGCATTTCAAAAGCCTTTACCAAAATCTTCTCTGCAGTTGCCATCTGTGGGTTTTGCCTGGGAAGAAGGCCCTCTGTGGCAGCACTGTGTGGCTGAGATCATATTTCCACCTTGTTCCTCATGTCTTAAAGCTCTCGTCGCTCGACTCGTTGACACGGTGGGTGTCTCACTTTTTTAAATCAACTTCCTTTTTTCTGATTTGACGAACTGCGCAGAAAAAGTGAACATTTTTAACAACTATTGAGTGCGATTGGTGGTGGAGAAGAGTGAGAGCTGCGAGTGAGCGAGCGGAGAGAAAGGAAGGCATGGGAGCGAGCGAGCGAGCGAAAAAGACCGAGTGCGGTGAAAGAGCTCAAATGTGACTGCAGTGGCTGGCTTTTGTGAGTGTGAATGAGAGCTTGTTGACACTTCTCAGCTTCACCTATATACAACCCCGAAATGATGGACAATTAGTTTACCTGTACATGAAAGATCTCATTTCCCCCCCCCGTAGGCTTCCCATTTTGCTTTTCTCCTGTAGTACACTGATAATGTAATGTTTGAGTAGCTAGTGGAATGTTATGAGGGTTTTTTTTTGTGTCTTGCTTCTATAAACTGATTTGAATGCTGTATGGTGTGTGTGCTTTTTTCCTTGTAACTTGACCTGTAAGTGTGAACTGTGATATGGATGACATCATCAGTGGACACTGAGTGAGGCGAGAACGAGTGATGGTGTAAGTGCGAACTGTATGTTGAGTGCTGTGGATGTCTGTGGAATGGATTCATTATAGACGTTTGCTTGATGTTTTCAAAGACATTTTATATGGATTGTCAAAAGAACAATAAAACAATTTGAATAGGTATCTGTTTTTTTCATATTGGATTGACCTCAAATGATACGATTGGAAAAAGGCAGAAAACTAACTGAATTCACACATTTAGGGGCCTGGAAAATGGCTGGCTGCGTCTGAACCCCAGGTGGAAAGTCCGTTTGGGGACGGAGGAAGATGGAGGAGTGTCTGGTTTCCTCATGTCAGCATTAGCGTCTCTGGTAACAGAAATGCAAATTGTAGAAAGTAGCTAAGCAATAACTTCCAGCCTGGATCTTTTGGATTCAGATCAAGCTTAGTTCTGAGGTTATTTGAAAACAAACTGAGGCTTAATCTGGATCCAAAAACAACAATCTGGTGTATTTATGGTATAAACATGTTTTGTTTTTTTGTATTTTTAAAAAGTTATTTATTTATTTATTTATTTTTATAAAGAGTCCAATACCTGGTATTTGTCACATGTCTCAATCTTAGGGGTTTTATTTTGGGGGTACAGTGCAGGTCTTAATTCTAGGCATATCTACCAAATCTGTCAATCACTGTTTAATAATCACCCTTTCTTGGCGTTTATAGGCAGTTACTTGTATTGCACATTCTATACTACAATAAAATACACAACTATTATGCATGTCTGTGAGTAATTAATTTAAATCTTTTAACTGAAAAAAATCCTCAGAAAATGTAAATCATACCACATTGTGTACATTCCGCCCTTGAAGGGACAATTTCTTTCCACCTATTAAACAATGATGTATTAGTTTTCAGTTGCTCCTTCTTCCTCATCTGCCTCATTCTCCTCCAAGCTCTTACTCTTCCTCTTGGCAGCGTTCTTTCTCTTCTCTTTCTGCTCCTGGTTGTTTGTTGCCAGTTCTTCACTCTTCTGCTGGATGTACTTGGACTATAAGACAAAAACAAATTGCAGATGTGGTTTTTGGAAAACTAGGACATAATTGCCACTGCACTATCCTGAGCTCTAGCTACACTGGTGAAATCCAAGAGCCTGATTACATGTTTGCTTTGAGTATCAGTAATATATTATGTTATAATGTTGCTGACATCTCATTCCCACCAAAACTGATATTCCAGTAGTTTGCTTTAAAACATTCCTGTAACATGTTTTCATTGCGTTTCCCTTCCATAACGTTTTCCATTTGCCACTGATTAGGTACATGGATATTTTTTAATTCGACTGTAGAAAGCTCTGCGCCGTGCCGGCATTCTGCTTTTCCTACCGATTAATTTGCTGCAGTTTGTTGTAGAACATTTTCCTTCTAGTTTAAGCCTTCACACTATATTGAATTTTGCAACACACTCTATGCATTTCAGTCAAATGTAAACCTTTTATCAGCATGTGTGAAATGGTCATTTGTTTCCATCCGCAAACCTTTCAAATTGTTACATTTTACAATGGTGCTTAATTTCTTTGTGAACCATTTAGAATTTTCTATATTTCTGTATGAATTAAAATATCATATTGTCACACAATCAGAAAAGGTAACAAAGAGAACCCAATTAAATAAACGAGAAAAACACATACTTGGTCATATTTTTATTAAGGAAAATGATCCAATATTATAGGTCTGAGTGGCAAAAGTACATGAACCTCTAAGGATTAGCTGTAAATATGAAGGTAAAATTAGAATCAGGCCGTTTCAACCAATGAGATGACAATCAGACATGAGTAGGTGCCCTGTTGTATTTACAGAACAAGGGTCTATCAGAGTCTGATCGTCAAAAAACAGTTGTAGAATTTATCATGCAATTAATTTAAAGCTTTCTGGGGACCTCGGAAAAGGAGTTGTTAAATGCTCATCAGGCTGGAACAGGTTAAAAAACTGAAGAGTTTGGACTCCAAATAGCCACTGTCAGACTGGATACAAATTGAGGAATTGTTACTCAGTCGACCGATAGGGGTCACTCGAAGCATGGTGTGTAGTCACAGACATAATATACCTGGATGCGACATTGGAGAATAATGAGAAGTTGCCCGGACCAATATGGTGACACCGTTGACGCATGATCCAGCGACCAAAGACGCCTGATTCTAGTCAAATAAAAAAATTCTTTATTTATAGCTAATGTACTTTACTGCTGTACTATACTGTACATTGCCTTTGAATATATCAGTATCCTTCACTGTTATAAAAAACAGAAAGCAGATGGACTGCCAGTGATTTTTATTTGCTGATTTTGTTACATGTTTCTCAATGACACCCAATTATAAGAACTTAAAAGAAGATGCATTATTTAGATATTTTTGCAATATTTCAAAGTGAATGAGCCGAGTTCTGACCTGGAACAAAAGAATAGCTAAAATAATTGGTACATAAACTTCTACACATTTCATGTATATTCAGTTATAAAGGCACGTTTCCACACACATTAACTAAGGAATCCAATCCAAATCCATGCTTGACAAAAATGAGTTCTTACAGTTTCTTATGACCATGAACTATTTTCCACCATGTTAGTTTGCCTGAAGCTGACAGACACTCCTCTTGAAAGTATTCAGTCAAACCTATTTTTGTATTCCACATGGACTCTTGAACATGAAAACGACTCATTAAAATCAGTTGAGAAATGTAGGTTATTGTGCCTTTTAGCCAGGAAAAAATGCTGCTCTCCCATTCACTTCTGTTTGTTTACAGGTCAAACTTGCCTTGACCAATATGATGGACCTGTTGACATAGCAGCCAATGCGGTGTCTAGGCATATTACAGTGGGGCAAAAAAGTATTTAGTCAGCCACTGATTGTGCATGTTCTCCTACTTAGAAAGATGAGAGAGGTCTGTAATTTTCATCAGAGGTACACTTCAACTATGAGAGACAAAATGAGAAAAAAAATCCAGGAAATCACACTGTAGGATTTTTAAAGAATTTAATTGTAAATCATGGTGGAAAATAAGAATTTGGTAAAAAAAATTTGGTTCAACTCAATACATTGTTACATAACCTTTGTTGGCAATGACAAAGGTCAAACGTTTCCTGTAAGTCTTCACCAGTTGGCACACACTGTAGCTGGTATTTTGGCCCATTTCCTCCATGCACATCTCCTCTAGAGCAGTGATGTTTTGGGGCAACACAGACTTTCAACTCCCTCCACAAAATTTTCTATGGTGTTGAGGTCTGGAGACTGGCTAGGCCACTCCAGGAGCTTGAAATGCTTTTTACGGAGCCACTCCTTTGTTGCCAGAGCGGTGTGTTTGGGGATCATTGTCATGCTGGAAGACCCAGCCATGTTCCATCTTCAATGCTCTCACTGATGGAAGGAGGTTTTGGCTTAAAAATCTCACGATACATGGCCTCGTTTCATTCTTCCCTTAACACGGATCAGTCGTCCTGCCCCCTTTGCAGAAAAACAGCCCCAAAGCATGAGGTTTCCACTCCCATGCTTCACAGTAGGTATGGTGTTCTTGGGATGTGACTCAGCATCCTTTTTTCCTCCAGTTGAGTTTTTACCAAAAATATCTGTTTTGGTTTCATCTGACCACATGATATTCTCCCAATCCTCTTCTGGATCATCCATATGCTCTCTGGCAAACTTCAGACGGGCCTGGACATGTACTGGCTTAAGAGGGAGCACACGCCTGGCACTGCAGGATCTGAGGGTCTTTTGGCATAATGTTACTGATGGTAGCCTTGCTACGTTGGTCCCAGCTCTCTGCAGGTCATTCCTCAGGTCTCCTCCGTGTAGTTCTGGGATTTTTGCTCACCGTTCTCATGATCATTTTGACCCCACGGGATGAGATCTTGCATGGAGCCCCAGATCGAGGGAGATTATCAATGGTCTTGTATGTCTTCCATTTTCTTACAATTGCTCCCACAGCTGATTTATTCACACCAACCTGCTTGCCTATTGTAGATTCACTCTTCCCAGCCTGCTGCAGGTCTACAATTTTATTCCTGGTGTCCTTCAACAGCTCTTTGGTTTTGGCCATGTTTGAGTTTGGAGTCTGACTGTTTGAGGCTGTGGACAGGTGTCTTTTATACAGATAATGAGGTCAAACAGGTGCCATTAATACAGGTAACGAGTGGAGGACAGAAAAGCTTCTTAAAGAAGTTACAAGAAAAAGAGCCAGAAATCTTGCTTGTTTGTGGGTGACCAAATACTTATTTTCCACCATGACTTACAATTAAATTATTTAAAAATCCTACAATGTGATTTCCTGGATTTTATTTTCTCATTTTGTCTCTCATAGTTGAAGTGTACCTATGATGAAAATTACAGACCTCTCTCATCTTTCTAAGTAGGAGAACTTGCACAATCAGTGGCTGACTAAATACTTTTTTGAACCACTGTATATGACTATATGCATAATAGCCTGTGAGCCCATGAAGGAATCCATGGCAACTTCTAAGAAACTACAGGTCTCTCTCACATAGTCTAAAGTTAATGTGCCTGGGTCCACCAGGAGGAGAACACTGGAGTGTTTATCTACGTTTAGTACTTTTATGAAAAAGCGCGTGATGATGTTTTAGGTTATGTTTCGATAGAAATACAGAAAATTCGAAAGGGTTCACAAACTTTAATACTCAAATGGAAAGCTGCTTGTTCTTCAAACAGGAAAAGTTGCCAAAATCAAAATATCATGTCATTTACACTCAACTGCTCCATCTTCTTGGAGCTGTCAGTGGGCTGTAGCCCCATTTTGTTCCCAATTTTCCTGGTCAGGGTAGTGGCGGTTCTGGCACCTGTCCCCAGAGAACAGTGATCCATCACAGAGCTGGGTCACTTGCAGCACCCTTACCTCCCTCTCCTCCCTCAGTCACAGCCAATTGCATCTGCATGCGACACCCAATCCAGTAGGCACCAGCAAGACATGAACCAGTAGTCTCAGTTTTGAGTTACATTCACATAGCAGGCAAAGTGGACCAAATCGAATTTTTTAGGTTGATTTATTTTTTTTATTTGACCTATATCTGAGCATGTGCAAAAGTGCAAGAACAGCCCACTCATCACGAGGTAAACATAAATCAAAATGGTGTGAACAGTAACAGGTCGCACCATGTATGTACAATACTGACATGAAGATGTGATTCTAATTGAAAGAACTTCTGTTGTTTTGATCTGCTATGCTAAACTATGCATTTCTACACTAAAACTGATTGAGAGGCCTTTATTCCTAAACCAATATTCATAGGTTGACAATTAAGTTCACACTAAGGAGTCATACCAGTGCTGTGCTTCTTCGTGCCAGAAGTTTCACATCTTCCACATTGACAGTTTGCCTTTTTGCATGTCTGAAAAGGAAGTAACATTCAGGATTCTGAGTGGTGTGGGTCTACCGGAGTGCAGGTTGAATAAAAACATAAGTTGCAGTGTTTTCCCATCTAGAGAACTGTTTTAAAGAGCAGATTTTTTTTAGATAGCAATACTATATTTTAGCTTACTTTAATAAAACCACTACACTTTTTTTTGTCAGACATCTGATATTATTTATTTGGTTTTAAGAAAATCTTCCATTTGCAACACAAATGGGGTGAGGGTTATGTTTAAGAGTGACTAGACAAAAACAGTTTTTATACGGTAACATGGCTTATCATATTGTCAGGCCTTCATTCAAGACAGGTCTTAGACTAACGTCAGACTCTCTCAGAATGTTGTGTGCTCAACCTTTAAAAATATCTAAACAGTTCCCACTTTCTGGGCCTCATTCACGCAAGCAGAATGCATCTACGCATAAATCGTTCGTAAAACACTTTTTTTCGTAAATGGCCGCATTCATGAAAATGTTCAAAGTCCCAAAAAGTCAATTTCTACATCTGAATATTTCCTTTTGCTTTTTTCTGAGACATTGTGGAGGATTTTTGCTGTGTTCCTCAATCCAAAGGCTTTATCACATGGTCACTATGTGTTATCCATGGGCGTGGATTATGGTAATTGTATGCTAATTGAAAATAAATGTGCACGGGTGCCCGATTTGCGAACGATTGGTATTCATTTCCATACACACATTCTACTAATAAATCTGGTGTTTACACGCCATTCACGAGTCTGACGGAGGTTTTCAGGAAGGTCGATTTTACATAATTTACTCGCAGTTTGCTCGTCTTTTTTACAAAGGTTTTATGAATGAGGCCCTCTGGATGCAGCATTTTATTCTCATTGAAGCATAATTTTGCTATTTGTTTGCCTACTTTTGTAGGCAAACCAGTAGGAATGAGAAACTACTGTTAATACAGTTAAATGTAACTTACCTTGCAAATGCTTCTAGATCTTTGGCGAATATATCTACAATTTAAAAAGACAATGGTAGACATGTGATACACCGAATGACGACATGAATGAGGATGAGAAACAACTCTCGACTAAACAGACAAAGGAAAACGTACCACATTGTCTGAACGTGGTTTCAGCAATTGCAGCCACAGCATCCCGACTGATTGGCTGGTCATACTCAGCGGCTATGCTGTCACAAAGTTTACCCACTGTGTAATGAACTGCTGCTTTTAGTCTCTACAACATCAAACAACAAAACAACACAACAACTGCACATGAAAATACTCCACATCAGAGAAGTAACAGCAGAGAATGAATGTCCTGCACCACAAGTGTTGTTATCACTGTAGAGCTTGTTCCATTTCCATGTATAGACTAAAATAAACACATAAATGTCAGCAACTGCTTATCAATGAAGCCATTTGACAATTTCACACACAATAATAGTATAAAAACATTGTCTCTTTATGTACTTCTTTTGCTAAATTAATCATAGACATGCATTTACTTCAAAGATCCAAGTCATTACAATGGCTTTTTCTTTTCAACTGTACCTGTAAGGCTGTTGCTTAACTGAGATGTATTTTATATTGTTTATGACACTGGAATTGCGTGTGTACTATTTAAGAAAGTAATCAACTCAAGGTCTATCTGATTTCTATTTCTCAAATTGTACTCTGATGTAGCAGTTGTGCATCTGGGCCCTCTGCTTCCTTTTCTATACTGGTTAGATCCTGTCTGTCCTCTTTTCTGGACAAGTGGACTCATTTGTACAAAACATTCCACAACAGGTGCATGAAATGTCCTTTCATTTAGAAGACAACAATAGAATTAGTTTACTGACAAATATTTGCTTTCTCCATTTTGAAGCCATTTTTGAAGACCTCTCGTGTGAATAATACATTAGTGCTTGCAAGCTGTAACAGACGTTAGCAGCATTAATAATGTTATTCAAAAACAAACAAATGCCTTAGTGATTACAAACTTCTGACAAGCGAAAACGGTATATATAGTAGTCAGCACATTTGTATTAAAATTAAACAAAACGCTAAAAAGATGATTGAACTAAAGTGTATACAATGCGTGCTGAATTCAGTGACGTTACCTGAATGTGCGCTTCATCCTCATCCATTCTGGCTCATTTAGTCAAGTAACTTTAGTTTAATTAGTTTAGATTTAAGCTTCACTGAAGAAAGAAAACAAATCCAAACTCTGCTGTCTGAGTCGAAAATTGCGCGAGATGTTGGATTTTCCGGAAACCGCGTAGATGAAATGCTACAGCACCCTCTGTTGATTAGGAGCCATGCGTGGCTCATCATAGGCTGAATGGAGCGCGTGCTCCCGCGCTACAGCAGTTAGTATTGTCCTATTATTATACTACACTACATTTACATTTACATTTACAGCATTTAGCAGACGCCCTTATCCAGAGCGACTTACCATTTATACAGTCTTACAATCCAAGCAATTGTGGGTTAAGGGTCTTGCTCAAGAACCCATGAACCCTGGACCTTCTGATCCATAGTCCAGTACCTTAACCGCTAATCTACCACAGTCCCAAAAAATGTCTGATGAGTCTCGATTTTTCTGCAGCATTACATTTACATTTACAGCATTTTAGCAAAGACCGTCCTTATCCAGAGCACTTACAATTGGTACAATCTGACAATCCAAGCAATTGTGGGGTTAAGGGTCTTGCTTCAAGAACCCATGAACCCACTGGACCTTCTGATCCATAGTCCAGTACCTTTAACCGCTAATCTACCACAGTCCCAAAAAAATGTCTGATGAGTCTCGATTTCTGCAGCAATACATTTGCATTTTAACAGCATTTAGGCAGACGTCCTATCCAGAACGACTTACAATTGATACAGTCTTACAATCCAAGCAATTGTGGGTTGAGGATCTGCTCAAGAACCCATGACCCTGGGACCTTCTGATCCATAGTCCAGTACCTTAACCGCTAATCTAACCACAGTCCCCAAAAAATGTCCTGATGAGTCTCGATTTCTGCAGCATTACATTTACATTTACAGCATTTTAGGCAGGGGGGACACCCTTATCCAGAGCAACTTACAATTGGTACAATCTTACAATCCAAGCAATTGTGGGTTAAGGGTCTTTGCTCAGAAACACATGAACCCTGGACCTTCTGATCCATAGGTCCAGTACCTTAACCGCTAATCTTACCACAGTCCAAAAAAATGTCTGATGAGTCTCGATTTATTATACTACACTACATTTACATTTACATTTACAGCATTTAGCAGACGCCCTTATCCAGAGCGACTTACCATTTATACAGTCTTACAATCCAAGCAATTGTGGGTTAAGGGTCTTGCTCAAGAACCCATGAACCCTGGACCTTCTGATCCATAGTCCAGTACCTTAACCGCTAATCTACCACAGTCCCAAAAAATGTCTGATGAGTCTCGATTTCTGCAGCATTACATTTACATTTACAGCATTTAGCAGACGTCCTTATCCAGAGCAACTTACAATTGGTACAATCTTACAATCCAAGCAATTGTGGGTTAAGGGCCTTGCTCAAGGACCCAACAGTGGCAGCCTGGCAAAGGTGGGATTTGAACCCTGGACCTTCTGGTCCAGAGTCCAGTAACTTAGCCACTATGCTACCACAGTCCCACACTAGCTCAGTTTAACACACTTATGGTTTATAGTACAGCTGTCTGAATAGTCTGTCAGTGTAAGCAGGTGAAATTGTCTATTTCAAAATAAAGTTATTATGAATATAAGGATCGGCAGACTTTTCTATATAACTGAAATATTTTCTGTGGTATTTATTTACTGTGTATAAACTGGGACAAAACCTTACACTGGAGCTAAATATTCACCTTTCATTATGAAAGAAAATTGTGTTCGTGTGTGTTGAAAAGTAATTTATTGGAGAAACAGAAACATAATATAAAGTAAGCTCTTAAATAGGGTAACTATGATGTGATTTGTTACATTGTGTATTTCATTTAAATCAAGCTGTTCTTTTATATTTTTGCTTGCAGATCTGATCTTCACATTTGAGTTCCTAGAAAACAGTGAGTAAAAACTGAAGGTCAGAGAAAGAATTTATGTGATTAGATAAAGAATATGTATGATTATATAAATATTCAGTAGGTTATATGAAATTTGAAGGTACCAGGTAGAGGGTGTCTCCTTCTATCCAGTGAGTCCATCCTCTGTTTTTCTTCTCTCCTTTCTGTACACACACAAGTTTGCTGCCGTCCCAGCTGACCAACGTCTGCAAATAAAGTTTAGCATTATTATGTCAGCTTTGTCAGCTTTACCAAAAGAGTCAGATTAGCTCTAGGTTATTGAGATTAAGATTATTAGGTGTGGGTGTATGTGTAGAATTACTTAGCTACAGTAATACTATGTCAGTGGAAAGTCCCCACAATGAATGACGAGTAAGTGTGTGTGTGTGTGTGTGTGTGTGTGTGTGTG
This sequence comes from Ancistrus triradiatus, assembly GCA_025084515.1. NCBI lineage: Eukaryota > Metazoa > Chordata > Actinopteri > Siluriformes > Loricariidae > Ancistrus > Ancistrus triradiatus. Next base: position 109,536 of record JAJAGP010000885.1, on the reverse strand, counting down.
TACGTGTGAGTGTGTACCTGGCATTTTCTATTGTCCAAGCCTTTGGTCACCTCCTCAAACTCTTCACCAACTTTGAATGAGCATGAGTAGTTTCTGAAGCTGGAGAAAGTTCTGATGGTGAAAGTATCTCCATCTTGCTCAATGACTTTCTGTGGCTTTAACAGTCCAGCTATCTTCCGTGTAGCAAAATCAATCCCTGTATTTTATTTAGAGAATCAGATAATTATAATAAATATTACTATTACTATAATAATAATTAGAATTGATATGTTTTGTGTGAATATTAGTCTAAACTGAGCTCAATATATTTAGCTACACAAGCTACTGGAGTACTGCCTTGTGCCCTGTGCCACCACCTAGGCACCGACTTTTCTGCAACCCTGACTAGGATTAGACAGCAGAGAAGACAATGAATGCATGAGGAATGAGCTACTGGATCATTATAAGCTGTAATATATCTTTAATGATTATAGCTGACATGAACCCCGACCTAAACCAATCTTGCAATGCTAAATCAGGATTACATTTTCATCCCTAGTGTTTTTATATCTTAGCAATATATTTGAATTTTTCTACTCACCAAGAGCGACCATGTAACTGTCAAAGTTTTCATTTTCCACAATGTCCCATGTTCCATTGAAATCGGCTGGCATGTTTAAGTTTTACCCTGAAGAGAGACAGAGCCTTCTCGGTATCAGCACAGCTATACACCAGCTGGAATTTAAGTGCAGTGAAAGTGTGTTGAGGGTTAAGGCTGCAATGAGTCATACTTCAGCCATGTCCTGTGTGTAGTAATTTGGAGCGGAGGTGATCCCTTGCGCACAATGGATGATTTAGATAATTGATGGGATGAGTTGTCCTCTGGGGCTGAGCGTAACTTTTTACTTACTTACAAGTACTTTTTCTCAGGATTAAGGAGAACAATTTGTGTTGGACTACGCCTGAGTAGATTCATGCTGCAAACAGGCTGGAACTGGTTCAGATGTGTTTCCTGGATTGTGATCTTGCTGGCCTATGCTTTAGCGTCATTATCTGCAGCAACAGTTTCTTGTCTCTCTAAACAGTACTTAGGTAATAAACTACCAATACATTGCAAATTCTGAAGAGTTCTGAATGACAATGATTAAGAATAGGTCAAAGTTTAGAGGTTAAAACCTTTCTCAATAATTATTTCATATAAATTCCAAGTCTTACTCAATACAGTTTCTACATAGTTGCATGGCTGATTTCTATGGTTCTAACCAAGCCAACAAAGGATAAGTGTGTTAATGATGAAAGTTACTCTTCTGTAGTAGGTTAAAATCAGTAAAACAAAACCTGAATATGTAGGGGTAAGGGGATAAGGAATGTCAACATTGCAGCAATTGCAGAAATTTAATTATTTACTTCTAAAATACATTTTACAATAATATTGTGTGTAGTATTGTGTGCCATATCTGTCTGTAGTCAACAATGGTAAAGGGAAATAGTCCATACTGTTTAAATAGGATATATTCACATTAAGGTGCAATTAAAACAATTGCTATTTCTATAAAAATCTTTGTTCAAATTTTTAAATGTGTATTTATCAGGGTAGATAATTAAACTATTTTCACAGGTTTGCTTTATTACCTCAAAACATGTGTTTTAATAAAGATTTGATTTTGCAACTAAATAAAGCCACTCAATTACGAAGATAGGCCCTGCCGTGATAATCAATTCATTTTAAATCACGTGCCGACGTGTATTTGTTACTTAAGTCATTCTGTCTTAAGTAAACAATTTTTTCCCACGTTTTAACCCGACCTTTTTCTGGTCATAGCTGTAGAAGCCTATCCCAGAGCCAATCCCACAAAGCGTAGGCATACACATGCTCCATGCCAATTCTGCCCATCCCTTACATGGTGTTAGACAAGAGCTTCTTCAGCTGGCTAATCCAACCAAGGTACTCCAAGAAGATCTAGTGTTAATCTTTTCCGCCCACTGCCAACAGACTCCATAACAACTTCTTTCAGCATGCTATACTTTCTTCTGTCCAACAAAATGGACAATAGGACAGAATAAATACAATCATAATGGTGTCTGCAAGGTTCATCATACACATATTTACTAAAATGTAACCATTCAACGACGGCTCTTGAATTAGCTTTGCTATGACTTTAAACTACCACAGCACGGATTATGGAATCACCACACAGGAGATGTTCACCCAGCTTTTTTCACTTTGTAGCAAATAAATAAATCACAGATATGACACTATACTATTTTGTTTACTAGCTGAAAAATCTAGTTTACATGGTGCATACCTCAAACAAATTAACTGTGGGACTGTGGAAGCCTAGTAGATAAGGTAATGGACTATGGACCAGAAGGTCCAGGGTTCAAATCCCACCGCTGCCACTGTAGGGTCCTTGAGCAAAGCCCTTAACCCACAATTGCTTGGATTGTAAGACTGTATAACTTGTAAGTCGCTCTGGATAAGGGCGTCTGCTAAATGCTGTAAATGTAACTAGAATTATTTTAAATCATGGCATACTATGGAATCACTCAGTGTTGAGGAAACAACTATGGAATCATCATTAAAAAAGAAATCACAAATAGTACCCTGTTGCTGCTAGTCTTTTATGACAACCTGAATTCTTTAAACCATGAACTTTACTAAAGAAAAACAACATTGTCCATCAACTGGTTCATCCAACAACTGACAGATCAGTTTTGTAGGATGGAGCCTTAACACAGACTAAAGACTAAAGCTCATCCGTCCACAAAACATTCTTCCAATAGCATTCTGGCTCGTCCACATGATCTTTAGCAAACTGCAGACGAACAGCAATGTTCTTTTTGGAGAGCAGTGGCTTTCTCTTTGCAACCCTGCCATGCACACCATTGTTATTCAGTGTTCTTCTGATGGTGGACTCATGAACATTAACATTAGGCAATCTGAGAGAGGCTTTCACATTTGTGACCTCGCCAACTATTACACGCCTTGCTATTGGAGTGATCTTTGTTGGTCGACCACTCCTGAGAGTAACAAGGGTCTTGAATTCCCTCCATTTGTACACAATCTGTCTGACTGTGGATCGGTGGAGTCCAAACTCTTTAGAGCATCAACAACTCTTTTTCTGAGGTCCTCAGAAATCTCCTTTGTTCATGCCATGATACACTTCCACAAACATGTGTTGTGAAGAGCAGACTTTTATAGATCCCTGTTCTTGAAATAAAACATGGTGCCCACTCACACATGATTGTCATCCCATTGATTGAAAACACCCGACTCTATTTTCACCTTCAAATTAACTGCTAATCCTACTTTTGCCACTCACTAATATGTAATATTGGATCATTTTCCTCAATAAATGAATGACCAAGTATAATATGTTTGTCTCATTTGCTTAACTGGGTTCTCTTTATCTACTTTTAGGACTTGTGTGAAAATTTGATGTCGTTTTAGATCATATTTATGCAGAAATGTAGAAAATTCTAAAGGGTTCACAAACTTTCAAGCACCACTGTATGTTTAGTTTTCATGTCCTTCCCATATCTGCACGGGTTTTCTCTGGGTTATCGAGTTTCCTCCCACATTCCAAAGGAATGTGTTAGATCAACTGGTGTCTTTAAAGTGTCCTACTGTGATGTACTTTGCACCCTGGGCTGCCGGTTAGGCCTCGGATCCCCGCAACGTTGAATTGTATTGAGCGGATATAAACTGAATGAATGAATGAATGAATGAATGAATGAATGAATTCATATTGTCTGTGTAGTGCTCAGTCTATCCATAAGATGGCGCCATCTTGCAGTATTCATGGAATGAGTTTCTCATTTCATCTTACTTTGTATAACGGCTCAACAGCAGACCAGCAGCTTAACTGGTGAGTCCAGTTACCCCTTTTATTTTTTAATAATCCTGAAATTATTTACCCAGTGCACTCTTTTAGTGTAAATGTCACTGATCTGTAGCTTGCTCCACAGCTTGTTCGAGTGACCACAGTGTGAAATGTTTCATCACTTCCTGGTCCGCGCAGCTTTTCAGACAAGCAGGTGGCTTCCAAAGGACCAGAGGCTGAAATTGTAAGCTACTGATCTGGCACAAGCAGTTTGGACGGTGTCCTGTAATACTTTTTTTAATGTAGTGAAACAAGAAACTATAAGAAGGAATACATCGTTTTGAGAAATGTAGTTTTTGCACAGTCTTATTTAAATACAGAACTGTTGTTCCCATACACTTTGTCTTGCAGTCAGATTGTTCTTTTCATCTTTGTGGTGCTTTTTCTGACACCCCAGATTTACGTCTTGACAAGGCAAGTGTAAGACATTGACTGTTTTATGTTCAGTGACATAATCGATTGTGATAGTTGTTCAGTAATCAAAGTTGAAGATACTTATTGAATCCAAATGCTTATTCTATGTTCCCAGGCCCAGATCTACTCGCTACTGTGATAATCCACTCTTAGCCAATCTCATAGCCATCATTGTGTTCTCATTTATGGCTACAGGTACTCAAAATGTTACCTCCATGATACAATTTCCCTGTCATTTCATGTTGAAACACCATATTCACCCTTATTTCACCATTTGTGTGTCTGCTGAAGGCTTGGCGGTGACACTTACTCTCACTGACCCTGTGCCAAAGAGCATTAGGGCAGCTTACCACACATTTGGAGTTCTGTCATTCACACAGGGACTTGGTACCCTCATTCTGACCTTCAGTGCTCCACAGTGTGTACGTGATCAGTGCATGAATCATGTTAGCGTACATATCTGATTAAGAATTAGCATTTATTATAGTTGGATCTAGCAGCTGTAGGTGCCCCAGCATTAATGTATAATGACATGTCTTTTTCAGGAGAATACCATGCCAGAGCTGTATCTCTTTTCACAGGTATTCTCATGGCTTTGCATCATATCAACAGGTAAATGGCAGGATTTGTTTTATCAGTTCATCAGTAGAGTTTATCTTAGTAGATCTTGGGAATAGAAGAAGCCATTAAAATATATTCCATGGATAGTCACAGCATTCTTGTCAGCATAAACATTGCAACTTGAACTTTGTACATGTCTCTACACAGCCTTCTTCATAACAAGGGCTTGCCACTGGATGATCCACAGCATGTGGCCACACTGGTTCTGAGAAACGTGCCTCTAAACAGCTGACACGTACAAACTCTTCAATTATTCAGTCTCTCATTGAGTTACACTTCATGGGCTTCAGTTGAGTTTCGTTAGCCACAAAGTCAGTCCACTCTTTTGATAAGTAACTGGATTGACCAGATAAATGCCGATGTGTAAACTCTATTAAGTATGTAGTCATGAAGTTGCAATGCATGGTTATTGTATGTTAGTTACATATTTATGTATATTGATTTATTGCTGATTTATCTACTCATATTAATACGTAATTGTGTTTTGATATTTGTAGTAGGAAATTATAATTGTGATTGTTGTTGATAAGGATAATAATTAAAAATAATGTTTAGTGTAATGTAGTGTTTCTATTTTAATATTGTTTTATCAAATAAAACATGCTTTAAGGCACTCAGGTAGCACAGCAGTCCAATGTGCCACCAAAGTCCATAGTCCACCACTGCCTTCCAATACTGTGTACACTAGGGAACAGAGCCAGCACCCCCTGACAGGGAAAAGTGAGGGAAAAGTGTGAACAAAATGAAAACAAAACAGGTTTTTAATGTTTTTTACATTGTGTTCCTGGCGTTCTATATATTTTTAAAAACATTCATAAAACATTAAATATTTTCAATTTGCTAGCCCACCACTGTAAAGAACCGAGTTTGCATTACACAGGCATGATTAGCTGTGTCTGAGGGATGGGGGTCAGAATATTAGAGAGATCATCCCCTAGCGATTGGGTCTGTGTTAGTCTGGCATTACCTCGTATATATTTTGCACAATTATTGCATAATTAGGACTGGGATGGCACTGGGTAGCCTAGTGGTTAAGGTACTGGACTATGGACCAAAAGGTCCAGGGTTCAAATCCCACCTCTGCCAAGCTGCCACTGTTGGGCCCTTGAGCAAGGTCCTTAACCCACAATTGCTTGGATTGTAAGATTGTATCAATTGTAAGTCGCTCTGGATAAGGGCAACTGCTAAATGCTATAAATGTAAATGTAAATTAGCATAGAAAGACCTTAAATATGTACACAGTGCTAAGCACATGAACTAATACACAGACATGGTTTCATTTACTCACATGAAACTTTATTTTTCCCCAGAGATACATTTCTGATTTACTTTCATGAACAGCATACAGTGATAGAATGTAGGACAAAATAATCAAATGTACTGTCACTCATATTTGCTGCACTTGCAATGTCAACAAAGATTTTTCGGTACTCTGCTTAGCATCTAAAACAAAAGCATTTAAATTAGATCACACAACACCACAACCACGATGAAAGTATGACAACAGATTTTTTGCTGTTGTATAATTAATACTTGGTTGATTTCTACTTCTAAAATTAAAAGTCTAATCCAATTCTACCCACAACCCTGTGAAATTGTCTGTATAGAAAGGCCAATCACGTAAATTGAGGATTTGGGATGAATTTTGAAGTTTAATGGAATCTGACTCTAAAACTCAAAGCCTAAACTCTACTGTAGGTGATGGATCAATGTGGCAAATGGTTAAATAGGATAGAAACACAACAAGGAGTCCATCCCAGACAAGATAAGGCACTTTTTGAGGTATGTCATTGTACTGAGGTATGGCAATTCTGGAATGACTTTAAAGCCATAATAGACTTGTACAGCTAGCTCTAGACATACATTTAGCCCAGTCATAAGTAGTTCCTATTTCATGTGATGAAACTGTTTTGATGTGATCATACTATGAGAACATGATGCATTTATCCATGGGCACACCTTAGAATGTAGTTATGCCTTCATTAGACATACAGTATATACACCATAATTTAACTGCAAGTTTGGAAAAAGAGGCTAGTAAATGTAATAAAAAGTTTATATTAGGCAGATACAAAACTCACTAATGTCAACACTAGTTCTGTTCAAACAACTGGAATTGCTTTAGATTATAAAAATGTATTTGGTCTTTAAAAAAATAAACTTTCTGCATCTGTATCAATTATTTGCCAGAAAAACAAACTATTTCATAGATTTAATTTCAACATTCATTTTCACAGTGTCATATCGTCCCCCAAACAAAAGGCTAAGAAAAATACGTAATGCCATATAAACATGGAAATCATAAACAAGAATTGTTGGAATAAAATATATTTCCATAATTGCTGCAGCATTCATAATTAAATATACAATCAGTGCATCACTGAAACATGGAAACTGACCATTTGGTTTCTGCCATGCTATTTTCTGGTGATTCCAAGGCCTCTTACTGAAGGGAAGCAGTAACCCAGTAAGCTGGTTATAAAAATCATACTTCAGTGTGAAATCAAACACATCCACAATTGTGAATTAAAGACAACTGCTGGTGAGAAATACCCGTAATAGGTAGCACGATGCTTCTCTGACTTCTTACCTAGCCACTCTCTCTTATCCTAAAAGTGCATCATAGTCTATATACCATGTTAATTTTCCATCTTTTGGCTGTACGCTTGTGACTGGATATTTGGGGGTTTCACCCTTAATTCGGCTCAATTGAACAACAAGCTCATGCTTTCTCTTCCCCATCACCAGAATCCCCACCCTCTGAGCTTTGTTGATGGCGGTGAATGTAAGACTCATCCGCTGGTGGGGTTTGTTTGGACTTTCAGTCAGGGTAACAAGCTTTTTATCACTAGGGGCCAGATTAGTGTCTTGGAACAGCGAAGCAGTGTGGCCGTCCTCACCTACACCTAGTAGTATATAATGGAAGCTAGAGGTGTTGACTAGCCTGTTTATTTCTGTCTCATACAGGAGGGCACCCATGTCTTCCTCAACACATAAGCGCTGGTGGAGCTGTACTGGCATAGGGTGAATGTTGAAGTAAGGAATGTCGACATGCTGCAGCAACTGGTCATGAATGGACCGAAAGTTCGAGTCGGAATCAGTGGGTGGCACGCAGCGCTCGTCTGCTAACCACACGTGAGTTTGGCGCCATGGGAAGTTGTAGTGATGCAGTGTAAGTTGAAGAAACAACGCAATGGGACTGGAGCCACCTGACAAGGCCAGGTGGAACTGGCCTCCAGCCTGAACTGCCTCTTCCGCTACACTTTGCAGATCGGAGGCTAAGCGCTCCACAAGCTCCTTGGCCCAGGCTGATACCATATTGGTGCTGCGGAATTTCCCCTGCATAACTTGGAAGTTTTCCTCGGAACCTTGCTGAATCACATTCACCTCCTCCTCATTAACGAAAGAGACCTTCCGACCTTGCAGCTTAAAGTTCAAGAGGTCACCATTGGCAAGACCACCTGGATAGAGCCGAGGGACAGCCTTGTACAGGCTCTCCAACAGTGGTGTCCAGAAAGCCCACGAGGCCATGAGGTTCTCGGCACTGACAAAGCTGTCTCTACGTGCATGAAAGATATTAGAGATGAGGTCATAATAAGCCTCTGAAGTCACTACTGGGGATTGGATGTGATAGTCGGAGAGGGGTAACCCAAGCACAGTAACATCTTCATGCTGAGTAACCTCTTTCCAGTCACTGTTTACTAGAGCTGGCTTAAACAGATTTTTGCTAACAAGAATTGCTGGGTATTGGAGACTTCCATGACCCACATAGAACACAATCTGCTTGGGCTTGCAGTCAATGTTTGTGAAGCCCTGAACACAAAGGACGTCATTTTTAAAAAGAACGCGAGCATATCCAACCCGATCGTCAAGCATCTTACCCGATGACAAAAATATTGGAATGCCGTCATATTGAGGACCATCTCCAATAATAACCACACCTAAGAACACAAATATGGAAGAGATTCAGAACTTTTCGTATTTTGTGTTGGTGTCGTTTAGAACCAAAAAGAAAACTGAAGTAAACTCACCAGCAAAAGTGGGTGTCAGACTGAAATAATCCTTGGTTTTGTTGAGTTCCTTCTGGACTTCTGTGTTATAGTCTTGGTACTGACCTATAACCACATTGCTCCTGTCAAGATTTTCAATTGCACTGAAAACCTTGAGTTTGTTCTGTAGGATCTGTTCCGTGTTGGACAGGTTAGCAGGTATGTTCATCATCAAAAGATTCATAATTTCTGTAATGTGGTTCTGAAGCATGTCTCTGATGATGCCATATTGGTCATAAAAATGAATCCGGCCTGTGAATGCCAAAGTAACATAGCAAATGTCAAGATCTGAAGTCATTGTAGGACAATTAACAGTTCTGTCTCATGCCACAGTCATTTCTGTTAATGTGACCCAACCTTTACAATCTAGAGTTTCCTTTATCACAATCTCTATTCTCTCAATGTGGTGCTTGTTCCAAATTGGCACTAGATGTTTGTGATTCTGCTTCCTAAAGGGCAATATCTGGGAGACAACCTATGGAAGAAAAACAGAAAAAAACCCATGAAGTCTGATTTAGAGTACATTTTTCAACATCGTCTACAGTAAAGTTCAACTTGAAACGAGTGTTTTGTCACCTGCTTCCCCAAGTAGTGATCAATCCTATACATCTCCTCCTCTGCTAGAAAACCAGCCAGTTGTGTAGCGAGAAGTTGAGCACTGCTGAAATCATGACCGAATGGCTTTTCCAGAACAACCCTGAGCCATGTTCCAGTGGGTGGTCGACAAGTGCTGTTGATCTTCCCTGCAATGTCAGCATATGCAAAGGCTGGCACAGACATGTAAAAAAGCCTCCCTGTTTCGTCCATTCCCTCTTGCTTCAGCTGTTTCCTGAATCTGCTCATTGAGCTTCTTATAGTCCTCCACACTCTTCAGCTGCAGGTACTGAGACAGGCGGAGGAACTGTCTCTTTAACCAGTGCACAACGCTCTGTGGTGAGTTGTGATGGGCACTTCAGTCCCTTCAGTATGCCAAACAACAGTGCAGTGCCATTTTCGGGTGGAGTGAGGCCCCCTCCATAGAATGAGAAGGTGTAGCCTTTGCCTATCTGGGTTGCATAAAGGTGGAAAAATCCTTGCCAGAGGTATTTTTTGGCTAGGTCACCTGTGCCCACCCACAATAATCACAGAGACATGCCCTTGCTGTGAAGGATCCTTTGCTGGAGAATCTTTGGTATGGCCTCTTTGCCAGAATGTTGTGACTAGCAGCAGAGAGCACCATGTTATCCTCCACATGGTTTTGGAAAAACCTTTACACAGTAAAAACAGAACGTTGATTAACATAGAGAAAAAAGTTGAGAATGAGCTGTAATATACATACTTATTTTGGACTCATCAGTTCATATAAACATACAACTCCAAATCAGAAGCATCACTGCAGACAGCATCAACTAGGGCTGGGGGATATATCGAGTTTTTAAGATATATCGATATATTTTCGTATGAAATATGTGATGACACAATATCGATTATATCGATAGAGTTTACATTGTGTTCATGTTATACTTGAAGAGCCACCAGTTCACCTATTCTCCTCTCTCTGTCTGTCTCTTGCACGACTTCACCCTAGCTGTGTCCCAATTCAGGGGCTGCATCCTTCAAAGGCTGCATTTGAAGACCGATTGTGTCATAGCGGCGCATAAGTCTTTGTAGACTGCTTCCTTCGAAGGATGCACCCACTGGATTGGGACACAGCTCCTGTAACACCCCTCTGCACTCCCTCACTCAAAAGCCCTCTACGTTCCGATGAAACAGAGGGATGCAGACACGAGGCAAGCTTAGGAAGAGTTGCTGGATGAGTTATTAACATACTTTCGATCATGACCTTCTAATCTCTTCTGCAATTACAGCTGCGCTACAAAGTGCAATATGAAGCGCGCTAAACTATGCGCTGCTACTCAGACCATAAACCCTTTTCAGCCTCCTGCCTCTGAAACACACCGAGTTACAAATCTCGTAAAGCTGTGCTGAGCCTTATGAAAGAAAACGTGAGAAGTGGAGCAACATTACTAAAGCAGTGGCCTATCTTATAGCAAATACATTTGACATCCAAAATGTATACTGAAGCAAGAGAGAGCCTCGCCAACCGGCTGAAAGCAGGACTAATGTTGTCAAAGCAATGCAACTGAATTGAACTGAGTGATGCAACTGAAGTGGCTAAGAATGCAGTGTTTTGGTCACAGCATTTATTTGGCCATTGATAAGTGCAATGCTGAATTAAAAAATACATTACTAGGGTAATGCTCACAAAACTTTGTTTACAGTAGGATAGGGCTGCAACTAACGATTATTTTAATAATCGATTAATCGGTCGATTATTTTTTCGGGTTTAAAAAAATAAAAAATAAAAAAAAACTTTCCATGTCTTTACTCAGAAATATAACATTAAATAACAACAAATAAGTGCTTACAATAAATGAATAATAATAAATTAAATTAAAATAACAAATTAAATAATAAAGAAAAATAAGTGCATCTCTGATGCAAACACTACATACAAACTCATTCACTCCCTTTCTTTAGGAACTTTGCATTGCAATCCAAAAATGTTATCATGTCAACATGCTCCAGGCTAAAGCTGGCTCTCTTTTTTAGAGACTATGGCCCTGTCCACATGAACACGGGTATTTTTAAAAACGTAGCTTTTTCTATGCGTTTTGACCATTCGTCCACACGAAAACGGCGTTGTAGGTCACTGAAAACGGACTTTTTATTGCAAAACTCCTTCCAGGGTGAAGATTTTCAGAAACTCCGTTTTCAGCGGCCGTGTGGACTGGGGAAAACAGAGTTTTCTTGCTTGTAACGTCACTTTGTGCGCCGGTTATCTCCTTTGTTTACATGAGGCGTTTTTGTGCATAGCGGACGTAGCCAAAATAGTGCCAGCTGTAACACTGCTGACTGAACTTGTTACAAATCTACAAATAAATGTACAATTATTACTTTTTCATTACACTGAAGAACAGAGGCGTCAGAATGCGCTCCGGAGGTCACTACTGTATCCATCACACCCACGAAGCAGTTCCCGCCCCCAGCGTCGCCGGTTTGGGACGAGACCCGGTCGGACCTCTCGTTGGTGAGACAGCTTTGAAAACGAAATGGTTGTTGAAGAACAATGGCGAGAAAATGTTCGTATGCATAGGACGTCACTGTTGTCGCTGAGTGAGCTGCTTCGCCGGCACATAGGACTGCTGGTTTGGCTCTGCTCTTGACAGCGACTGTGTGCGTTTTCATGTGGACGAAGTTTTTTGTTTAAACAGTGCTTGTGTGGACGCGATGTTTTTTATAAACGAATTTAAACCCCCGTTTTAGAAAATACCCGTGTTCGTGTGGACATAGCCTTAATGCTAACTTGTTTTGAAGATTCTGCATCCGCGCCGGCTCTGCCTCGCTCCGTTCAATCGCTCGTGTTTTTTTTCCCAGCGCTGACCGCTAGTGCCGCAAATAACGTAAGCGGATAAGGCGGGAGACACATAAATCATGCGACACAACGAATCGATAATGAAATTCGTTGTCGACACTTTTAATAATCGATTTTTATCGATTTTATCGATTCGTTGTTGCAGCCCTACAGTAGGAACCACCTACAAGGCTAATATGCCATTGACCACAAATTAAACTATTTGAAACATTTAGGCTTATATAGCTACCACTTCTGAAATTTAAAGTTAGTTTCATAAACTATCAGATCTACTTGGTGTGTGTGTTAGACTTTGAGGTTGGTAGTGAATGAGAGATGTATGGAAATATATTTCGTGTACTGCGATATGAATATTGAGGTATGATTTTTAGCCCGTATCGCCCAGCCCTAGTATGAACCTAAGATATTTCAGTTTTTTCAACTTATTTTCATTTGATAAAACATTCCTGCATTTCAGGCCTGCAACACATTCCAAGAAATGTTGGTACAGGGGCAATTTAGGGCTAGTAATGAGGTGAATAATTTAAATAATTATAATCATGATTTGGTACAAAAACAGTATCCATGAAAGGCTGGGTCTTTGTGGAGTAAAGATGGGCAGAGGATCACCAGTTTATCAATTTTTCTTATCCAGTATAGGAAAATTATTGAAATGTTTAAAAACAATGTTCCTCAAAGAAAGACTGGAAGAGATTTACATATTTCTCCCTCTACAGTGCATAATATCATTAAACAATTCAAGGAATCTGGAAGAATTTCAGTGCGTAAAGGGCAATGGCACAAGCCTAAACTCTCTAGCTTAGATCCTCTGACCATCTTTGCACCTCAAAGACTCAGCCTTTCGTGGATACTGCTTTTCTACCAAATCATGATTATAATCACCTGTTGACATTACCTGTTTGAAATCACAGCATTATTTGTTTTTACCTAATTTCTAGCCCTAAATTGCCTCTGTGCCAACTTTTTTTCAATGTGTTGCAGGCGTGAAATGCAGCAATGGATGTTTATTAACAAATGAAATGAAGTTGATCTGAAAAAAATCTAAAATATCTAAAATAATGTAAGGAACACTGCATATTTTTTTTATTTGCATTTTCCATACCATCCCAACTTTTTCTGATTTGGGGTTGTACATTATATAAAGACACATACTGTTACTTCTCTGTAAACAGATGTCTGAGAATAAAATCCATAAACTAATCACTTATACAGAATGTCATTGTCCCAGAGGTCAAAAGTATCTTCTGTTAACCATTAGTTTCGAGTACTTTTCCAGCTGAGCACTAAAAAGTAGAGTTACATAGGTAAATAAATAAAAGACATCTGCACAATGGCGGTACAGGCTATAAGTGGATCTAAGACTGTTGATGATTTTGAGTTCCTTGTTTAAGCTAACATCACAGGATGAGGTTAACACCTTTTACAAACACTAACTGCTGTCCTATAGCTAATCTCCTCTAAACGGACAAGTCTAACAGACAATAAAGCTTGGGTACGGCGGAATATGTAGCTCAATGGTTGCCAAAAACGCATGGTGATAGTCAATCAGGTGGACTACCTAATAAGAAAATACTCATGAAATAGTTATAATACACTTACTAAGTTTAGCCCTTTTCCAGGCATTACTACCTTTATGTAGAGAATGCAACTGCATTATAGTCCAGGTCCTTTATCACTTTTGGCATAGTACTAAACTAAAGAGATAGATAGATAGATAGATATGCAAACTTCATACATGTTTCATGCAGTAGCTTGTGTTGGTATGCAACTACACTGCCTAAGCTCATATTCACAGCTTCCTGAGAGTAACAGAAACCTGAGGGCTGAAACTAGACTAGTAAGGTTATGCAAATGTTGGGGATGAACAGGTTTTGAACAGGTTTTTTGCCTAAACAGACAAAAGAGGAATAAGTCTACTCATTTCCCTGGTTTTTACCAAAGTTAATCTGGTATAAACGAAAAAAGCCTTGTGCTACTTAAACAACCATGGTTTATGTGGTGTGTTCTGGTTCCCTAATGCTGTCTGAACAGAGGCATTAGTATCTTAATCTGTTAAGCTGAACATTGGTCATTGATCCTAGCACCAAACAAACATGAGTCACATTTAAGATAAACTGAATACACTCGAGGAAATTTCCCAAATGACACTAATAGCTGGAAATGATTCTCCCATTTTAGGGAATGGGGGAAGTGTGTTTAAGTGCAAAGTACATCACTTTCACAATTACTGAGATATGAGGAGGTGGAAGTTTCTGTTAAAACAAAGGTGCATGTTTGAAATTCTAGTTTTATGTGGTAGTTCAGCAAACCTACAGTAATGATTCGTGTCAAATATGAACAAAATTACATTAAACATAAAGGGTGTAGAAGTGGAGACTGCAATTGTGTATCAGTCACTGCAGGACTTGCAACACTCACTCCAAAAATGTCTTTAGAGAGGGATGACTTTTTATTGAGCATGAACCTAAGCCTGATCCTTTGTTTTATGTCATGCAGCTGTCGCTAAAGGAAACTTTTAAAAAGAGTGAGAAATTTTCCCGAGACAGCAACATGAAAATACAGGTTTTTACAGTCTTTTGGAGCTTTTGAAGCCATGCTACACCCTGCCTTTTAGACACCACATTTCAGGCACAGCCCTAGTGTAGCTTTACAACAAGACCCATGACCAGCTATGAGCTCTTTTGTCAGATATGACTGCTATTGCCTTTACCACCAACATTTGGAGTTCTGATGTTTCCCCAACGTCATTAATTAGCTTCACTTTGAATTGTTTTTGATTTAAAGAATGCAGTATTGCATGCCCATGAGTGCTGCTGGTCTCATACAGCAGAGCATGTAAAACAAGTGATCAAGGTAACTTAGTGTTCTAGTTTTAATACTGCACTGACAGATTTATATACGCAGTTTGGAACAACCAGGACTCCTAGAGCTGTCCGCACCACCCAGCTCAGGGGAGAAGGGCCTTGGTAGGAGAGGTGACCAAGAACCCAATGGTCATTCTGGCTGAGCTCCAAATCCTGTGTGCAGATGGGAGAAACTTCTAGAAGGTCAACCACAACTATAGCACTCCACCAATCTGGGATTTATGGCAGAGCAGCCAGACAGAAGCCTGTTCCCAGTAAAAGACACATGAAAGCCCACCTGAGTTTGCAAAAAAGCACCTAAAAAAAGATTTTCTGGTCTGATGAAACCAAGACTGAACTTTTTGGTCTCAATTCTAAGCATCATGTCTGGAAACCAGGCACTGCTCATCACCTGATCAATACCATCCCCACAGTGATGTACCTGTTGATGGCAGCATCATGCTGTGTGAGTGTTTTTTAGCGCCTGGGATAGAGAGACTGGTCTGAATAATTATGTCAATGCAATATTAGTGTTTACTTTTCAATATATTTTCTAAAATATTTTCTGTTGTCTTAAGGCTTACAGAGTTTTTCTGTTGTCAAGTACATATAGGATTGATTTTAATAAATGGACTTGAAGTGTGCACTGAAATGTGTATTAAAAAGTGTGCACTGCATTTGTATTATCTAGAACAATACAAATATTGGATTAAGACTCAATATAGATAGTTAAATGACTCAGGACTAGGGGCAAAAACACTTAATCGGAACATCCCTACTTTTAGACTTTCAAATGCCTTTGGGATGTAAATCCATATGTTATATGGATATCAATTTTGTGAAATATATATATATAAATTTCATAAAATTAATATCCATATATCCATATATATATATATATATATATATATATATATATATATATATATATATATATATATATACATACATACACAAACACACACACATAGTGTGGCAAAAAAGCATTTAGTCAGCCACTGTTTATGCAAGGACTGATTGTACAGAGAGGTCTGTAATTTACATCATAGGTCCACCAACTACGAAAGACAAAATGACAAAAAAAAAATCCAGGAAATCACATTGTAGGATTTTTTAAGATTTTTATTGTAAATTATGGTGGAAAATAAGTATTTGGCCAATAACAAAAGTTCAACTCAATACTTTGTAACATAACCTTTGTTGGCAATGACAGAGGTCAAACATTTCCTGTAAGTCTTCACCAGGTTTGCACACACTGTAGCTGGTATTTTGCCCCATTCCTCCATGCAGATCTCCTCTAGAGCAGTGATGTTTTGGGGCAACACGGACTTTCAACTCCCTCCACAAATTTTTTCCTATGGGGTTGAGCTCCGAGACGGGTAGGCCCACTCCAGGTCTTGAAAATGCTTTTTAACGGAGCCACTCCTTTGTTGCCGGAGCAGTGTTTTTTTGGGATCAGTGTCCAATGCTGGAAGACCCAGCCACCGTTCCATCTTTCAATGATCTCACTGATGGACTGATGTTTTGAACTTAAATCACAACGATATAATGGCCCCGTTCCATTCTTCCCTTAATACGGATCATCGTCCTGTTCCCAGATGCAGCAAAACAGGCCCAAACTATGATATTACCACCACCATGTTTCACAGATGGGATAAGGTTCTTACACTGGAATGCAGTGTTTTCCTTTCTCCAAACATAACGCTTTTCTTTTAAACCCAAAAGTTCTATTTTGGTCTCATCCGTCCACAAAACATTCTTCCAATAGCCTTCTGGCTCGTCCACGTGATCTTTAGCAAACTGCAGACGAGCAGCAATGTTCTTTTTGGAGAGCAGTGGCTTTCTCCTTGCAACCCTGTCTTGCACACCACTGTTGTTCAGTGTTCTTCTGATGGTGGACTCATCAACATTAACAATACCCAATGTGAGAGAGGCCTTCAGTTGCTTAGAAGTTACCCTAAGGACCTCGCCAACTGTTACACGCCTTGCTCTTGGAGTGATCTTTGTTGGTCGACCACTCCTGAGGAGGGTAACAATGGTCTTGAATTTCCTCCATTTGTACACAATCTGTCTGACTGTGGATTGGTGGAGTCCAAACTCTTTAGAGATGGTGTTGTAACCTTTTCCAGCCTGATGAACATCAACAACTCTTTTTCTGAGGTCCTCAGAAATCTCCTTTGTTCGTGCCATGATACACTTCCACAAACGTGTTGTGAAGAGCAGACTTTGATAGGTCACTGTTCTTTAAATAAAACAGGGTGCCCACTCACACTTGATTGTCGTCCCATTGATTGAAAACACCTGACTCTAATTTCACCTTCAAATTAACTGCTAATTCTAGAGGTTCACATACTTTTGCCACTTGCTGATATGTAATATTAGATCATTTTCTTCTTTATCTACTTTTAGGACTTGTGTGAAAATCTGATGATGTTTAATGTCATATTTATGCAGAAATATAGAAAATTCTAAAGGGTTGACAAACTTTCAAGCACCACTGTACCTCGGTTCACATCATTAATTTGTTCCAGAAGACTTGTTGAGAACCGAAAAAGATGAGTATTGAGCAAATGTTTCCCATAAGGAATAATGTAAATTGAATGAATCCATTCAATCCATGTTTTACAATAGTGTTGAAAATGGATTGAAGTAGTGAGCAATGGATTGAAGCAAAAGCAAACACTTGCGCTATTGGTGAACTCGGGGCTCTAGCATAGCTGGTAATGCTAACTGCAGCCAGTGTTCTGGAGGATGCAGTCTCTGTTTTCCTTTCGGTTGGCTGTTATAAGTAACCTTTTTAGATTATTTTATTATTTGCAATAATATCGGAGATCTTCACTAAGCAACGGCTATTTTGAGTCTGAATCACTGTGTACTGAATCGTGAATCATGAAACGAGCCTCGCGCCTTGACTTGTACAAGTTTAAGCAAGTGCGCCGAGTACCGAGCAAATGACGAGAACCGAGACACATTTTTCTAATCAAAATAGGTTGAGAACCGAATTCGACGAGTTCCAAGGTGGTCGAGAACTGAGGTACCACTGTAATTGTTTTGAACTAATTGTAATTGTTACAAAGTCAAAGAAGTAGTATTTATACTGAATGTGTCTTGGCTAATTGAATATATTCAAGGTGTAATTTTAATAGTTCTTTTAATACCATTTCTCTCTTATTTCCTAGGCATCCAAACTATGGGCCTGTACAGAATCGGGGGAGTGAATTCCAAAGTGCAGAGACTTATGACCTCTGTCTTTGGTAAAGCCATTTGAACATGTACCGTCTAAATCACGTCTTTATTAGGCTTTAATGTGGGTTATTTTCTTTTAACCTGGAGTTAATGTAGCGCATATTACATTTTGTCTGTGCAGCCGCCAAAGCTCCTGCAGACATGGACCTCGACCCAGACACTTGGGATAATAAGACCATCACCAGCGGACTCAAGAATTACCTCAGGTAAGGAAACAGAGTAATGCACCATAATTCACTGAGTAATATGAAAACCATGTGTGATAATTCAGCTGCTCTCTGCCTCCAGGTGCCTGGCTGAACCCCTGTTAACCTACAGACTGCACAAGGACTTCATCATGGCAGTCAGTGAGTCTGAACTTGTTCCTCTGTGTGTTCCAAAGGAAAATTGGAAAATATTGTTGAAGGCATTGCAGCTGTCTGAACTACCTGAATCTTAAGGCTGCGTTGCATTTCTAGAATCGGATGATCAGAACTACAGGGTGTGTGCCGTCCATGCTCTGGTACACAAGCTGCCTGACAAGAACAAAGAGATGCTGGACATCCTGATCAAACATCTACTCATGTAGGTTCACCCACTGCGTACAATGATCGATGAACCGGAATGTCTTCGAGATAAATTCTACAGTATGTTGCGTGTTATCAATGAAAATCTTATTTATATGGCACCTTTCGTACAAGAAGCAGTTCTTGTGTGTGCTTTACAAGAAGAAAAGAAATATGACAAAAACATTTAAAATGCTAGGTCAAATTAAGTTAAATAAACCCAGAGTAAAACGCACTAAGTCAGCATGTCACTGGATTGCAATATAATCACACCATTCTAAATAAGTCATGCCTTTCCCTGTAAGACTAGGATTAAAACAGCAACTATGGACAAAACCCTTTTAACATGTCGATTCTGATAAGACTTCATGCAAACTGCTAATAAGCACGTTGGCAAACCTTTGGTCTTCTGTGAGCATTTGGCCTATCTCAGATGTTGCAGATGTGGCTTTGCTGTGGGTGTTTTGATAAATAGAATTCAGCAGTGATGGCTCAATTTATCAGCAACTCTGGTTCCAGAAGAAAATTCCCATTTGTTTTCTCCAAAGACATGTCAGTAAATTAAACAAACCAACCCGAGAACAGATGAATCATGATCTGATAAGTCTTTCCAAGCAAGAAAATATGGGGATGGCAAAAGAGAAGAAAAGAGAAGATCGTACTTTATGAGGGAAAGACTTACTGACCCCATAATAAATCATCATCAAATATATTCTTTAAAAAGAAGGCTTTTTGATATGTTTTATTATTTTGGAGTTGTGAAATATATATATACAGTTTAAGGCTGTGGACTAAAGGTTGAGAGCTCATATCCCAGCTCTGCCAAGATGCCACTGTTGGCCCCAAACTACACTCTACACACTTTATTAGGTACACCTTGCCCTGCTTTGCCTTCAGAACTGCTTTAATTCTTCTTGGCAAAGATTGAACAAGGTGCTAGAAACATTCCTCAGAGATTTTGGTCAAGCTTTGTCGAAAGTTGCTGCAGATTTTATCGGCTCATCACTGATGCCGTTTCACCACATCCCAAAAATGCACTATTGGATTGGGATCTGGTGACACTGGAGGCCATTTGAGCACAGGGAACTCATTGGCATGTTCAAGAAACCTGTTTGAGATGATCTGAGCTTGTGACATGGAGTGCTCCTGCTGGAAGTATCCATCAGAAGATGGTACACTGTGCTCATAAAGGGATGAACATGGTCAGCAATAATACTCAGGTAGGATGTGGTGTTTAAACAGGGGTCCAAAGTGTGCCAAGAATTTTCCTCCACACCTTTACACCACCACCAGCAACATGAACTGTTGATAAGGCAGGATGCATCCACACTTTCGTGTTCTTTGTTTGCATTTTTGTGGTGCCAGTGCATTCTTAACTGTCTGTATTTTTCTCATGGCTCCGAAATTCCTCAAGATTGCATTCACGGAATTGTTATGGAATAATGATAGATGATTAATTTTCAACTCTCGAGCAGGATGTGGTAGAAAAGAAAGCAAGGCATGTAGGTCTGCATTACAGATTGAAGATTACAATTACAGTGACAAGTGTGATTTGTGGATTTTGTGTGGGATTGTGGGTAGCATTGTACTTTAATGGTAAATAAGTCTGATTTATGGCTCTTCCAGAACATATGGCATCATCTATTAGTGAGGTAGCTTTGGGGTTGACACAGTTTAAAACATTATTGCAAAATTATCAAGCTGGCAGAGATGAATGATGTTTCCTTCCAAAACATTACTGTTCAGCCTTTTTGTGGCTGTATATACAACGCATTCGGAAAGTCTTCAGACCCTTGCACTTTTTTTCGGGTTTTATGTTAATCCCACATTAATCTGCACTAAATACCCCATAATGAGAAAGTGAAAACAGAATTTTTGCAAATGTATTAAAAAGAAAAAAAAATAATAATAAACTTTCTCATGGACATAAGTATTCAGACCATTTGCTGTGACACTTGAAATTTAGCTCTGGAGGGCTCCAATTTCTCTTGGTCATCTTTGAGATATTTCTACACCTTGACTGGAGTTGCATGAAAGTCCACCTGGAGTTTGCAAAAAGAGTTTGCTTGTGTGTATTTTACTGTGGAGAGCCTTCTGTCTGAACGGTGCCATAAAGCCCAGATTGGTGGAGTGCTGCAGTGATGGCTGAACTTCTGGAAATTTCTCCCATCTGCAGACAGGCTCTTTGGATCTCAGCTAGAGTGAGCATTGGGTTCTTGGTCACCCCTCTTACCAAAGCCCTCCCATTACTAAGCCGTTACTTAGTTTGGTGGGGTGACCAGCTCTAGGAAGAGTTGTGTTTCAACTTCTTCCATTTAAGAATTATGGAGGCCACTGAGATCTTGGGATCTTTCAGTGCAGCAGAAATGTTTATAGCCTTCGCCAGATCTGTGGCTTTGCACAACCCTGTCTCTGAGCTCAGAAATTTGTGTGGAGTATAAAAAAGCCCAGAGCTGAATATTATAGAGGCAGTATGGGCTCATCTGGACAGAGAAAGATGAGCCTAAATCTAAAGAGGAACTCTGGGAATTGCTGAGAGACGTGTGGTACAATATACCAGGAGATTACTTCAAAAAACTTCAGGACAGTCTCCCCAAAATAGTTCAAGATGTGCTTAGTGCCTAGGGAGGTCACAGGAAATGCTGAATGCCTTTTGTTTGAGAAATTGTTGTTTTGTACATATTTCCTGCATGTTCTGTTTGTATCTTGATAAAGGGACTGAGAAATTATATATCGTCATTATGCCATTCTTAAAACAACAAATCTAAAATTGGCATTAATACTTTTGTACTTTGTGTGCGTGCATGTGCATACTGCCCGGCCAAAAAAAAGGTCACCACGTGGATTTAACTAAGCAAATAGTTTTAAAAAATGAGCCTCCCATCAGATAATTACTGCATTGGTGATTGTTTCATCTGGCAACATTTTATTTCACCCTAATTTTAAAATTAAAGCATTAAATCTGCATGAAATGGACAGAAATAAGTGCTGTGACATTGCAGAAGCAATGTTGCAGTAATTTTCCCCCCCAAGATCTTGTATTGATGATGGCAGATTTGGACCACTGAGCAAAGTCTTCTCCAGCACACCTCAAAGATTTCCAATGGGGTTCAGGTCTGGACTCTGTGGTGTCCAATCCATGTGTGAAAATGATGGCTCATGCTCCCTGAACCACTCTTTCACAATTTGATATTTTTGAAACCGCTTAACATCTTTTCCACGACCACAGGATGTGTCTTTCCACATGGTTGTTTAACAAATGAGTGCCACTCACTGTTTTTTATATATATATATATATATATACTTTTACATTTAATGCTGGTTTGCTTTATATACTACAAACCAAAATTGCAATTATGTAATGGGCTTATAGCATCTTCACCAGATCAGTACTACCACCAGCTAATCTGTGTTCATTTGCACTACTTTTTGTTGTCCTTTATAGGGTTTCCACACACAGCGAGAAGAATCTGATGACTGTATCTAACCTGGGTGTGATCTTTGGCCCTACGCTGATGCGCTCCCAGGAGGAGACGGTAGCTGCCATGATGAACATCAAGTTTCAGAACATCGTTGTGGAGATTCTTATAGAGAACTATGAGAAGGTGATTCAGTCCAGCTTTCATTAAGGTTAGCAGTAGGTGTCAGTGTTTACCATACATAAAGAGGACCATTCATCGTTCAGTCCTGCAGCACATGCTCACAATCGGTTCTTTGTTTTCAGAGACGCTCTGAACTTGGGTCCTCTTACACTGGCGTGTCCTTGTCTGTGATTTACAGTGGTAGGTGTTTTTTAATGTTACTCTGTTGATGTTTTGCAGATCTTCCATCAGTCTCCTGACCCCAACGTGCCTCTGCCTCAACCTCAGTCTGAGTCTCGCTCTAGCTCACGCCGCAGCAAGGCAATCTGCTTGTCTTCAGGCCCACGCAAGTCCCGGGGCCTGTACCCACCCACTCTGTGCCTGGCAGACGCTGACAGTGTGTATTTCTTCTCAGTTTTTTTAAATGAGGCTGTAAAACCAGCTCTGAAAAATAGTGTTTTTTAGATTTTATAATCTGTAGTTTCAGGGGTTTATGAGATTTCCACAGGTCTGAGGCGCACTTTGTGAGTTTAGGGCCCTCTGCTGCCTGTGAGGTGAATTGCAATCACGGTTGCAGTGAAAACATCGTCTTTTCCCTGCTGACCTCACCCTTCTGTTTTAACTGTGTACACCATGTCTTGTGGTTTGCTTATTAGAAATTGCTTCTAAGGCTGCAACGGCCAGCTCTCAAAACCAGTGTTTTAGATTTTATAATTTGCAGTTTCAAGTTTTTATGGATTTTCCGCAGGTTTAAGAAGCACTTTGTAAGTTTAGAGCCGTCTGCTGCCTTTCAGCTGATTTGTAATCACAACTGCAGTGAAAACAATCACATACCCTGTCTGACACTGTCAAGACACTGTCTTGTGGTTTGCTCATTGGGAAAAAGTGGTGGGTCTGAGAGGTTTTCCTTTAACAGGAGTCTCTGGAAAAGCAGAATGTTTCTACAAGCCTGAATCAGAGAATACTGGATATTACTGCATGAACTTTTTTTGAGCCACGAAATACAATAGGTGAAACGGTTCTAATCTGATTTTAGTTTTTTTTTATTTATCAGGCATGGATTGTAAGTGCATTTTCTCAATGTTAGATCTACTTTCTCATCAATAATTGTACTAATTGTCATTCAGTACTATGTTTTTGGAGGCTCTGGCACAGATCATTCCTGGGTAAATTAGGATATTTAACATTATGGTTGGATTTTGGTGTTATACCTTTCACAACTGGAAAAATGAAGATGCCACTGCAAAATGATCAGTTCTCTGGTTTCAATATTTGTCAGTACCATAGGTCTTTGAGTGAAATAGAGCACTTTTGTTTTATTATCTATATTACTGACATATTCCAAATAAAAATATTTCTTTGCAGCATTTATTCACTGTGTTCGCAGTGTTTTTAGACCTCGGGTAATAATACAAAGACAATAAGTTTATATTCCTTTTCTTATGAAACAAAACAAATGTTATAACTTAGAAGACTTCAGAAATCATTATTTCAATCACAGCTTTCATGTGTCTTGTACTGTTCCTCAATAAATAAAAGTCCTAGGCCACCATTAGATTAGATTAGTGTTGTAGCAATATAATTACATTAATGACCATAATATAATTATTTCTCAGATTCTTTATTAGAGTACATCCAGAAAATACAGGACATTTGTATGAAGTATTGAAGAAATAACAGCTTCTGTAGGATGTAAAGTATTTAGTGTCATCTCTCCTTACACTTTCATTGGGTTTAATCGGGTTGCCAAGTTGACCCTTTTACACTCCAAAGAAGCTTGATTGGGAATGGTCTTTTTGGAAGGGTAGCAGCCAAGAAACCACTTTTTCAGAATTGGTTGGTGAAAAGACTAAAATATGCTAAAGCTCAGTGACTGGAATGAAGATCAGTAAGAGTACTATGGAATGACAAATTAAAATTGAATTGTTGGGTCCAGTTGGCAACAATATATGGTCATCATACCATTGCTAAACTAGCAAATCTAATGGTGGCCAAAGACTTTTGCACAGGACTGTATGTGCATGCCTTAGCTTTGTTACACGAGGGAGATTTATTTAAGTTCCTCTGCTCCTGTCTCAGGTGACACGTTCAGCAGCAGCCCCAGCAGCACTCCCATGGGCAGCCTGGAGTCTCTGTCGTCCCACTCATCAGAGCAGAACGGCTGCTCCAAAGCCACCTCTCCCTCACGCTCCAAGCACAAGATCTCAGGAAGCCTGTGCTGGACCACTCCGTCCCCGTCCTCAGACGGCCCCAAGAGCCCAGGCGGTACCACCAGTCCTGACTCCAGCTCCAAAGAGGACGCAGCCAAGACCGACGGAGAGTGGGAGGAGGCTCTGAGCGTGCTTCCAGAGTGTCCTACATCTCCAGAGCTGCCCGGTAGAGCTGGGGAGAACTCTGAGGAACCCGACGCTGGACGCATTTCCCGCATGTCCTCCTGTTCCTCACTCACATCCCTCCACATCTCTGAGGGTGAGCAACTTGAAAATTTGGTCATCATGCATCGTCCTGTTTATACATTGCCTATAGGAAATTGTCCTACCCCTGAAATAGTCTTTTTTTGTTTTGTTTTGTTTTTTGCTTGTACACTACCAGTAGGAACACTCTGTGATGCTGAAGTGACATAAGCCCCACAAATTTGCATTGTAACTGGGGGTTTTTTGTGTATGTTCTGTTTGTTGTTTCATTTTAAGCATGAAGATCTGTTGTTTCTAAAGTTACGGAGTACAAGTATATTTAAAAATGGCAGTTGAGGTTCTGCCACGGTTCTTGTGTCTTTACCTATTGCTGTATACTTATATCTGATCCAATTACCGCCTACCTACGTCACTCAGGGTTCCTATGTGCTGAGAAAAGAAATTTACATTTACAGCATTTCTCAGATGCCCTTATCCCAAGCGACTTACAACTTATACAATCTTACAATCCAAGCAATTGTGGGATTAGAGTCTTGCTTAAGGTCCCAACAGTGGCAGCTTGACAGAGGCTGGACTTTTTGGTCTATGGTCCAGTACCTAAAATCCAATTGTGCAACTTTCACTTGTATCGAAGTTACATTTGACCAACAGTATCTGTATTTTGCCTTGAGAAATGAGGTTGTGTACTTTGTCCACCTCTGGCCTCAGCCACTTGCAATATGGTCTATGACGCTCTGTCTCTTCCAGATTTACATGGATCTCACTGTCTGTGTCATGTAGGTTTCAGGAGCTGTCATGGCTCAGTTCAGAGTCTGGTCTCTCGCAGTAACAGGGACAGTCTGAAGTCACTGCCGTTGCCCGATCTTCACCTTAAAGACACACCTAGGTGCAGTCTGGAGTCATCGGGCAGCAACGGATACCAGAGACCCGGTTCTATGTAAGTAACTTGTTACTGTATTGACTTGTTTTTCAGAGCAGCACCAGGCAATAAGTCTGATTTTAAGCCAGCATCTGTATCTGTCTCTGTTTAAACCATATGTATCTGTTGATTCTCTGATCATCTGGTTGAATGCTCACTGTTATCGGATGCTAAAACTATCTGAAATAAAAGCGTATGTGTAGGTCATATTCTGTGGAAAGAATATGAAATGATTGAGGACCACATTCCTATCATCATTTATCTACAGTGGTGTGACAAAAGTGTTTGCCCAAGAGCGCAGCGACAACTCATCCAAGAGGTCATAAAAGACCCCACAACAACATCCAAAGAACTGCAGGGCTGCTGTGTTTTTGGACCCCTGATCACTTTGTTCTGAGGGCATAACTCTCATTTGTCAATTTAAATACCCTCAAATATTTTGATAAAATAGTAGACCTGATTGCTTTACACTTTACTGACTACAGAAATCATTGCATAAAAAATATGTACAGGTGCGATGGGGATACATTTTGACAAACCCTTAAACAAGCTCAAAACAATTACGTTAAAGAACAGTTGGGCAAAGTCATTAACATAAATCTTAGTTTATAAGACAGTATTGAATATCTCATTTAATGTATTGAATAATATATTGACAGTTAAAAACAAAAACGATTATTGTGGCGACCATGGCTTTTCCCAGTGCTCATCACTCACGCCACGTGACTCCATACGTAGCAGTGCAGGAGAGTACCGTACTGCGCATTTCGTGCCTAGAGAAATTCAAATTTCACAGTACGGTTTTTGCTGAATTTGTATTTGTTTATTATCGGATTCCTATCGACAAGTCTAAATATCGTAACATAACATGAGAGTACCTGTAAAAAAAAAAAGTTATGTCATTTCAAATTTTGTCTTTGCATACACAGTTGAACCTCGTTATCCAACTGTACCTTGTTCCAGAAAATGGTTGGATAATGAATCTTGGGATGACGGGAGCAAAAGTTCCATTCATTTCTATGGGAAAATCCATGCCTGGTTCCCATGTATCCAAAGCCTGCCTATTCTCAATGATGCCAGCATATTGCATTGGTGCAGAGAAATTTGTAACCAAAAGACTGCAGGACTTTAGACTATACACTAAATATGAATACAGGAATCTGGCCGTGGTGCAAGAGGAATGGCATGGCTTACATATCAGTTCTGTAGAAATGTAAGTTTCGTTCTGGAGGCCTGATTATTTATGGAGAATTCATGCACTCTAAAAAACAAGTGTTACGTAAACCTCTTATAGTATCTGCGACAGGACTTGTTCTTCTGAAACTAAAAGTCTAACACTAAAATGTTATGGAGAATCAGCTCACACTTTGGGTCTTTGGTTATATATGTTATTGCCAAAGTGGGTGCATATAAGCTAGACACTTGTTTCGAACAATGCATGTTTTAGAACAGATAAGCATCTTGAGTCGGTGTTGAATAAACTGTGGAAGTTGCTATCTGTAGTGCACTCAGTATGCAAACTTTGTAAGCGCAGCTGATCAGTGTGTATTGTGTTTGTATTTATATGTTTTGTTATTTAATCTTGGTTTACTGTTGTAGGGTGGCTTCCAGGGCAGCTTTATTTGAGAGTCCTGTGGTCTCCCAACCAACCTCTGCTGGAAGGTACCAGATCCCTATCAGCTTTACCATGATGTGATAATATTTAACTCAATCCTACCACAAGATTTCACAGTTTGTCATCATACTGTGCTGCTTTGAGACTTTTTGTTGTCCTTGCTTTCTGTATTAGGAGACATGTCCGTATGCATTGTTGTTGGTTTTGCATTTTTTGGAAAATATGTGCCATCTGATCTTGCTCTGTTGATCTTTCCTGTAATTATGTGGCAGTTTAGTCCATATTAAGCTTGTAATCGAAACCAAAGTAATCATCTTTTCAGACTGAAATGTAGACATGTCATTATTACGAGGGAAACAATTTTCATGCCTTTTAAATCTCTTTGCTCACTTTGTGCACCAGTTTTGATCAGACCCCTGACTCTGACCACTTCATCATTACCGAGAAGTTGCTTGGAACTCCAGCTGAGTCTTATTTAACTCTCGTCCTCTTATGTGCACACAGGGAAGCCAAGGCTATGTATTCTTGCCAAGCAGAGCACAGCCATGAACTCAGCTTCCCCAAGGGGGCGCTCTTCTGCAACGGTAAATACACACATTCTGTTGAATGAAGAGCGAAGAGGTGGTGCACTGATCAACAATATGATGACTCTAAGATACTTTTATAGCAGCAAATTAGACAATGCGACTTAAAAATTAGCGGTTTCCAAAATAACAAAGTGGCATATTCAACCCCGAATCAGAAAAAGTTGGGAGTATGAAAAATGAAAGAAAAATGCAGTGTTCCTTATATTTACTTTTACTTTTCTTTCACTAGCGATAGTATGAACCCAAGATATTTCTTGTTTTCTCTGGTCATTTCATTTTTTAATAATCATCAATTCATTAATTAAAGCACATTGAGATTTTAGAGCTGCCTTCAAGATGACATCTTTTCCAGGGATGGTTTTCAACAAGACAATGCAAAACGGGGCAAATCAGTAAAAGTTGGCTCGGCCCTTCTTGGATACTGCTTTCACATCATTATTTAGTTGTATTTTTTACCTAATTACTATCCCTAAGTAGCCCCCAACCCAACTTTTTTGGAATGTGTTGCAGGTCTGAAATCCTGAAATGCAGGAATGGATGTTTATTGACAAATTAAATGAAAAAACATACATTTAATTATTATTATTATTATTTTTTTTTTTTTTACATTTATGGAATTTAGCAGACGTCCTTATCCAGAGCAACTTACAATTGATAAAGTCTTACAATCCAAGCAATTATGGGTTAAGGGTCTTGCTCAAGGACCCAACAGTGGCAACCTTGCAGAGGTGGAATTTGGACTTGGGACTTGGGAACCCTGGACTTTCTTGTCCATAGTCCACTACCTTAACCTCTAGGCCACCACAGTCCTCAGTGAAATGAAATGAAAGTCAAATTAAATGTAAGGAATGCTGCGGTTTTTGTTTTTTCTTTTTTTTTGCGTTTTCCATACAATCCCAAATTTTTCTGATTTTTGATTGTTGGTGTTTGGGTGGTCTTCATCTTCCAACTAGATTCGGCACGTCAGGAGCAGTTAATAAATGTGTTGCTGCAGTCCATCACCTCTCTGTTAGTGAATATCATCCCTCCCGGAGTGTTTAATGGGTTTGCTTTGTTGTGTTTTTGTTTCCACAGTTCATCCATCAGTGGAACCTGGGTGGCTCCAGGCTACTTATAATGGAAAAACTGGACTCATCCCAGAGAATTACGTGGTTTTCCTCTAGCCAGGCCTGAAACCAGAAATAGCAAGTCCATGGTATCCATGGTTTTCATTTCTCCATAAAGGAACCATTTTGTACATTCATAATATACAGTTTTTGAATAACCTGTATACATAGTTCAAGAGTTCATGGTTATAACCACAGCATTAACAGTAATGTATATGTTCAGTGTAGATATTAGAACATTTCTAAACAGATTAATATTTTATGATGTTTCGTACTGACATACCTTTGGCTTAAGGTAGTTTATTTATAGGTGGTTAATAATGCAGACTGGCTCTGACATCTTGAACTGATGATGTGAGAAACATTTTTAGCTTCTCATATTGTAGTTCAGTTTTTGAAATGAAGGGAAAGTTCAGTTAACAGACTGATTAATGTTATGGTACTGTTGTCAAGACATGTTCATCGTTTCATCCGTTTCATGAAAAAATATGTTGCCATATAACTTATTTACCCATTCTAGAATGTAATACGTTTATACAGTTGTGGCTGCAGTCAGCACAAGATGGGTACAGTCTCGAGGGAACAAGTGTACAAATATTTTGGTACAAATATTTTCTGTCCACATTTTTCTTATCTTAAAGCCCCTGACTTACTAAGATCATGCATAAACATTTATAATTAGATTTTTTTTTTTTAAAGAAGTGTATATGTTGGAGGATTTAATAAGAATTGCTTCATAAACAGAGACAGAGGATGTAAAAACAGAACGTGAATGAATTTGCAAAATACCTCTAGATCATGTCATGTTAGCCATGCCAAGATAATTCCTCAAAACAAAGAACCAAGAATAATAACAAAAAATAGTTTTCTTTTCAAAAACGCCTCTTTCAAGCATTTTTTAAAATGGCAGTATTTTAATATTAAACTCTTGTTTTAATAATTATATAAACACATTGTTCCCCATTATATCAGTAAATTTAAAGACTGTGTGTTGTGTGGAAAGACTAAGGCGGCTTTTACATACTGTTAATGTTATAATATAGAAATCCTGTCTGAATGGAAATGTTGAAAAAACAAACCTGAGAACGGATTTTCTTTCTAGTTCTTAGTACTGGTCAAAGTAAATAATAAATCAGAGAGCTGTCACAGGATTAATGCTTCTCCCATAAGTAGACTGTAGCTTTCCTAAAATGGGTATAGCCTAGTCTAAATACATATTATGGGCTTGTAGCTACTAGTTACAAAGCAGACAAACATTACCGCAAGCGTTTATAATCTAGATAGATCACTTTGCTTTGTGGTTATTAATTGTTTTATGGTTCTAGTTTGGTTTATAAATGTGTCATTAAGCCAGACGAAATTCCATTATGTTGGCCTGTGTTTAAACGAAAATGTTAACAGATTACAGAAATCTTTCTGTCTTCTCTGTGTAGAATTTAAACTAAAATCTTTGTTTTTAAACTGAAAACTGAAAGGTTTGTTTTTTATTTACGTTGCTGTTTGTTTGTTTTAGAGAAGCATAATTTAAAAAGTGATTGATATCCAACGTGAATACAGATCGCTTGTCTAATATCTCTGGACATTGTGAAATTATTCCATTTTTATTAGTATTAAAATTATTTTAAAACCATGTTCTTCGGACTTTCTCACTCCCTCACATGGCCCTGTCCCTCACATGGCCCTGTCGGCAGTTCCATTCGCATGCATATTGCTTTCTGTCAACTGTGCCAAATGGTCTTGATCACTGAAATGAGCCCAAAAACTTCACTCAGTAGGAAAAGCATGTTTATGATCTTTACCTCCAGAGATCCCTGGTTTGATTCTTCTCTTGCCTGTTTGGTGTTTGAGTTTCTCCCAGTGTCTGTGTGGGTTTCGTCTGGGTCATTTCCATGTTTCAAACACATGCACTAGGTCAACTGGTGTCTCTAAATCGTCCCAGTGTGAGTGAGTGTGTCCCCTGTTTCCTGCCTTGCACCCTGTCCTGTCATTTGGGCCCAAGCTTCCTGGAACCCGAACTGGATTCAGCTGGGTTGAAAATGACGGAACTTAAGAGTTTTGTTTCATTTAATGCGTCTTATAACCCGGTGTGCTTTATGTATGAAAATAGAGCCGTTAGCAGCCGATCGTTGATATTGCGTCTTATAATCCGGTGCGCTTTATGGTCGAAAATACGCTTTATGTATGAAAATAGATCCGTTAGCAGCCGATTGTTGATATTGCGTCTTATAACGCGGTGCGCTTTATGGTCCGAAAAATACGGTAATAATAATAATAATCTCTATGAAGACGAAAAAAAAGTGGCAGAATCATTCCCACTTAAATGTGATCTCACCCCAACTGAAGCCATGGTGCGAACTGCACATGAGATTATAACAGCCCTTCCCTGGTACTTCATTTAGACTCGTACTTTCACTCTTCATAAATCACACTTCCGAGGCTGAGTGAATCTATTTAAGTTGACCATGGCGTGTATTTTGCACCCTCACTTAGAAATGGCCCACGTTACAAAGGCATTCAGGCGTGCACATATTGGTTTTGTGACAGACATTTCCAAAACTACAAGTATGCTACATAGATCTCAGTATACTCCCCGGACAAAACATAAGGCACCTTCCGTGTTTAAGGCTGTAGTAACTTCTGGCTCCTGCAGATAGCATTGCACAAGGATGATCGGGCTATAAATACCTGCGGGGTGTGCGACAGGATTCATGGATTGAGAAGAGGTGGTACAGTGCAGTGCATGTCTCGTTCAGTGTGTGGAAAATGGGGCGCAAAGCAGATGTTAATGATTGGCATAAATTAGTGATTGCAAAGGCCATAGTGTGAAGGAAGTAGCTGAATTTGTGGGTGTATTAAATTGTACGGTTGTGTGGATGTACCAGCAGTCACAAAGATCCCAGTCTACAGGAACTTCTTGTCAGAATTTGTGGAGGTGTTGCAAGCTATTAGGTACGTTTCAGTCACAGGTGACTAATTTTTTTGTCCGAAGGGTGTACTAAACATGCAGTCTGACACTCCTTACATTTGTTATTCGGTCTCTAAACTATTTGTAACTAATAGTTTAAGTATTAGTTTAACTAACTAGTAGTAAACTAATAGTAATTATTAGGAAACTAGTAGTTTAACTATTAGACCTCTTCTTTTTAAAAAAGACACAACTTTTCATTGTTTCTCCAAACACATTGTTCCATTTCTCATCACATTCCATATTTAACATTGATGGTTGTGCAATTTCTCAGTACTTGTTCAGTTTTATGTTGTGGTTTAGCTGTACTGTGTAGTCTGTGAAGCCTTGTTGGAAGGCAGTGTTCACATCCGGAACTGTAGGTGTTATTTTGTGTTCATTGTTTGCCCTTGTTGGAGTAATAGTTCTCCTGTATTCATTTCACAATGGCTGATCATTTACATGACTTGAATGCAAATGATTGATGTTCAAATATTATCACATTAAAGTATTATTCATTTGACAGCCCTAATGACCAAATATGTGCAAGCATGTGTTTTTACGTCATAGTAATACAGTTTTTTAACAAAGCATAACTAACTTATGGAGGGATTTAAAAACAATTTGATGAGTTCACCTCATGTTCACTTACTCCACACCTGTCTGCACCTCACCCCAAACTAACTGAATAGCCTTGTTTTTAGATGCAAGACACAGAACTTTATAATATTAGTATGATTGTGATTGTTAGAGCATTTTACCGAAATAGTTCTATGCTCTCGAGGTTATTTCTAGGATGAATATTAATACAGAAGTTACTTACCCAAAAACATCAAAACTTTAATCAACAGCTTACCCAAAGTGATTTTTTGGGGTGCAAGTTTGTAAAAAAAAAAAAAAAAAAAAAAAAAGTGCATACACTGAACGATTTCCAAAGAAATAAAAAAATCATCATAATTTGAGCCATTCAGCCAATAACTCTGTTCACCTCAGTTATGAAGCCAAATAGATAGATGTAATTATTAATGTAAAACCTAGTAATAAATACAGTTCAATGAAATGTACATTTATTTAAGAAGTCAGGAAGTGGAAAACCTATTTTGAATGGTCACCTAGACACGTGGGATATTAAATGATATAAAACGTATACATTTATGTCAGGAAAGTGTGAATAATTAAATCTAGCCTTTAGCATAGGTCTTTGTGCTTAATCAACAGTTCCCAATGTTCATTTATTATAAATGTATTAGTTGTATTAACTGTAGCAACAAGGCTTTTTGGTCAAAACAATCATTTTTAGAAAAAAAGTATTGTTCCTAAAAGGTATTTTTTTTAAACAAAATTATTGTTTAATCTAAATCTTGTAGAGATGAAAACACTAAATCAGTTTCCTTTTTGTTTTTATGAAATGATTTTGTGACCTGCACTGTTAATGTTTCTGATAGGGGCATGCAAAGAACATACTGAAGGAATTTGGAGGTTTGAATATGAATATACCTGGTGTGTGTTTTTTTTATACTGTAGAATGTAATTGACAGTTATTGGTTTTCCTTTTATTTGAGTCATTTTTCCTAATGTTAATTCCTTGTTCAGTTTTCCTACTGATTCCATTTTTTCCTTATGAGTGTTTTGAACCTGTATTGCCTGGTGAATTTGTAATATTGTCCTATGTTTCAGTACAACTTTGAAAAGGAAATAAGCAAAGTAATATTGTTGTCTTTATTTGAATACGTCTGACTCAAAGTTGTCACAGTGCCTTTTTTTTGTATTTTGTTCTTGAAGGGACACCATGTAAACTCTCCACTGATTGATTATGGAAAGTAAATGGAACAGAATATGTCATTGATATGCGAGCAAACAATTAAGTGTTATAAATGGTAAAAGTAAAATTTAGCACCTGGAAATTGTATAAATAATGACATTTGCAAATCTGAGAAGTTACTAAAAATAAATTCCTCTTCACAGTTGTCAATAATAGAATATCTTTTATAAAAAGGACATGTATGGATATTGTGCGAATCTTCAGGTTGATACCAAGCTGTATACAGACTATAAGCAGTGAGCCATTTCAGTTTTTTTATTGGTAAAGTTTCAAATGAAATATTCATAGAAGAACTGGTGGCTTGACAGTAAGAGCTGGCTGCTGTCAGTCGGCATCTGTGCACTTGGAAAACTCCATTAATGCATATAATGCCTTACACAGCGTTAGGAGTCAGGAACGGATTAATACTCGTCATCATCAGTTCTCGACAAGCCTTCTGGAACGAATTAACAATGAGAACCGAGGTCCCACTGTACATGAAAGCTGTAATTAAAGCTACAATCACTAAACCATATATTAACACCAATAGTCCCTTGATGCTCCATTGGGACTATTGGGACTATACTCCACTGACACTGTCAATAGTCCCCAAATCCTAATATATACTTTTCATATCTATTCACTTATGGAGTTGCACTTTTCAGACCAGGTTGGCAAAAGAAAACATCACATTGTACCATAAGGCAGCCGTTAAGGCACTGGACCAATCAGAAGGTTGAGAGTTTAAATTCCTGCTCTGACAAGCTGTCACTGTTGGTCCCCTATAAGACCCATAAGCTTCAGCTTAATTGTAAACTGTTCTGGATAAGCGCATCTGCTAAAATGCTGCAGCGTAAGTATTTCCAATGAGATTTCATTCCTTATCCAGACACATGTTTTTCAAGTTTGCTGATCAGCTCAGCCATGTTCTCCATGTGGTGAGACTTTTCCTCCAGCAGCTCATAACGCAAGCTGGAGATGTCTTGCTTTATCTCCTTCAGTTCACCTGGAAAGAAGAATGAATCAGTAATGACATGAAAATAGTATGCACATGAGATGTTGTAATAAATAAATCCATTGCAGCTAAAATGTAACAGATGTACCTTCGTTGACTTCATCAAACTCTTTGTCCATTTGAGCTTTGATGATGTATCGCTTGATCAGGCGCTTCATGATCTTCTGTACAAATATGATGCAAAATGAATGAATTAAGTAAAAAAAACAAAACATGCACATTATGTGCAGACACGAGGTAGAATTGTTGAAAGTTCTCTGGTAAGCTTAGGCTTGTGTTGCAACAAAACCTTAGAACAAACTTAAATATAACATATCTTGGTATCATTAGTATTTTTTTCCCAAGAACTGATTAAGATCATGCTAGCCTGCTTTGTGTGGCAGTAAATTACATTTACACACATTATATACAGCATGGCCAGGGAATTATACTTTCTTAGCCAATCCACAGAAACTAGCTTAGTTTTACTCAGTATTCAAGAATTGCAAGCCAAACAAACTGAAGCAGAAATATTTCTTAACACACATTCTTCATTAGCCAATCTGGAGAGCCAAGTTCAGAGGTTAAGCTAGCTAACATTTTAGCTATTATAGTTTAGCCTAGCTTTACCCAAGCTGCAGTGAACGTGTTTGTACTCATTCTTTTTGTTTAGCCAGCTGTTAAGGTTAGCTATAAACACACAACATATCAGCAGGCTGACAATCTCACACTCTTTCTGAGGTAAAGTTTACAAGTGTGTTAATGGTGGAATTACCAGAGGAATGAATAGTAGAGTTAGCTAGTCAATTCACCATCCAACATGTCCTCCTTCACACAAAGTAGGTTTATCAGACTTGAGTAAGTAAAACCCAGATTCACTTTTTTAATACTAAGGTGTCATTATACATTTTACCTGCAATGATAGTATTTTAAAACTCTGGCTGTTTAGCACAGGATTCTGTCATGTTTGTGTTTGAGTAGTAAAGGTGGGGGTGGTTGAGTAAAGTGCTCCTGAGGCATGTTCATATCGTACCTGGGATGTAAACATTATTGTTTCTCAGGTGCCAGTTTCTTAGGCAGATGATACCTTTATTTTGCTCAATTCCCTAGGTATTCTATCTTATTTTTCATGTTATGAGAAATAATTATAGTCCACTGAACTTTAAAGGAATATTACTTGTACCTGATATCGTTGGCTTGTAGATTTGCTGGATTTCTTGTCTCCTAACTGAACAAGAAAACAAAAAAGTGCTTTTTAAACCAACGGTTGATGTAGTACTATCTATGAACAATATACAGCCTTGCTTAGTTTTCATAGTCATCAGTAGCTAACAGACACACACACTCACCGGCCACTTTATTAGGTACACCTGTTCAACTGCTCATTAACACAAATATTTAGTCAGACAGTCTGACTAAAGTTGGCAGCAACTCGGTGCATTTAGGCATATAGACATGGTCAAGATGACCTGCTGAAGTTCAAAATGAGCATCAGAATGGGGAAGAAAGTTGATTTATGTGACTTTGAATTAGCCATGGTTGTTGGCGTTAAACAGTCTGGTCTGGGTTTTCCAGAAAATGATCTACTGGGATTTTCACACACAGCCATCTGTGTTTACAGAAAATGGTCCAAAAAAGAGAAAATATGAAAATTCCTTGTTGATGCCAGAGGTCAGAGGAGAATGGCCAGACTGGTTTGAGCTGATAGAAAGGCAACAGTAACTCAAATAACCACTCGTTACAACCGAGGTATTCAGAAGAGCATCTCTGAATGCACAACACATCAAACCTTGAAGTACATGGGCGACAGCAGCAGAAGACCACACTGGGTGCCACTCCTGTCAGTCTTGATTTCTGCTGTGACATTCGGATGGTACGGTTAGAATACGGTGACATGAAAGTATGGATCCATCATGCACGGTTCAGGCTGCTGCTGCTGGTGTATTGGGATGTGATGGAACGGGAGATTTGCAATATGGATGTGCAACAGACAAATCTGCAGCAGCTGCGTAATGCTGACATGTCAATATGGATCAAAACCTCTGAGGAATGTAGCTTGTTGAATCTATGCCATGAAGGATAAAGGCAATTCTGAAGGCAAATAAGTGGCCGATAAATATACTGTTTGTTTAGCAGAAATAAAATACCGGTACTACCCTGGCAAAAATTACATGCTCACCAAACTTAGAAAATGTTCACCAAGCTTTATTACTTTGCATCAAATAAACAGATCAAAGAATTGACACCAGAATTTTATAGCTGAACATTCTGGCTTTTGTGAAGTGTACCTCAAACAAATAAATGTATTTAAATTAATGCCATGTTTTTCCAGATCAGGTAGAGAGAAAAAATGCTGGAATCACCCACAAATTTTCAGGTGGATTGAAACCTAAACTGTTTGCTGGCCATGACCCTGAGTTGATATGACTTTCCTGAAGAAAGGTTCCCTCCACAAATTTTCTCTGGGGTTGAGGTCTGGAGACTGGCTAGGCCACTCCAGGATCTTGAAATTCTTTTGAAATTCTCACTCCTTCATTGCCCGAGCGGTGTGTTTGGGATCATTGCCATGCTGGAAGACCCAGCCACGTTCCATCTTCAATGCTCTCACTGATGGAAGGAGGTTTTGGCTTAATATCTTACGATACATGGCCTGTTCATTCTTCCCTTAACACGGATCAGTCGTCCTGTTCCCTTTGCAGAAAAACAGCCCCAAAGCATGATGTTTCCACCCCCATGCTTCACAGTAGATATGGTGTTCATGGGATGCAACTCCGCATTCTTCTTCCTCCAAACATGACGAGTTAAGTTTTTACCAAAAAGTTCTATTTTGGTTTCATCTGACCACATGATATTCTCCCAATCCTCTTCTGGATCATCCACATGCTCTCTGGGGCAAACTTCAGATGGGCCTGGACATGTACTGGCTTAAAGCAGGGAGACAACGCCTGGCACTCAGGATTTGAGTCTTTCTCGGCATAATGTGTTACTGATGGTAGCCTTTGTTACTTTGGTCCCAGCTCTCTGCAGGTCATTCAGGTCCCTCCATGTAGTTCTGGGATTTTTGCTCACCGTTCTCATGATCATTTTGATCCCACGGGATGAGATCTTGCGTGGAACCCCAGATCAAGGGAGATTTTCAGTGGTCTTGCATATCTTCCATTTTCTTACAATTGCTCCCACAGTTGATTTATTCACACCAACCTGCTTGCCTATTGTATATTCACAGTCTGCTGCAGGTCTACAATTTCCTCTTGGTGTCCTTCGACAGCTCTTTGGTCTTGGCCATGGTCGAGTTTGGATTCTGACTGTTTGAGGTGGTGGACAGGTGTCTTTTATACAGATTAAACAGTCAAACAGGTTCCATTAATACAGATAACAAGTGGAGGACAGAAGAGCTTCTTAATGAAGTTGTTACAGGTCTACAGATTTCTGAGAGTCAGAACTCTTGCTTGTTTGTGGGTGACCAAATACTTATTTTCTACCATGATTTACAATTAAATTCTTTAAGAATGTGATTTCCTGATTTATTTTTTATTTTTTTTCCGCATTTTGTCTCTCATAGTTGAAGTGTACCTATGATGAAAATTACAGACCTCTCTCATCTTTCTAAGTAAGAGAACTTGCACAATCAGTGGCTGACTAAATACTTTTTTGCACCACTGTACTAAAAATGCTAGGTGAAAATCCTCTAACTGTGGTGATTCCATAATGTTTGCCAGGGGTACAAGTCCCTGGATGGCATAGTAGCACCATAATCATGTAGGTGTCACCTCAAGTTCTGCTTCACTCTTCGTAGTTGCTCTGTGTTTGTGCAAAAGTTTCTGCAGTAGTGCTTTCAGGCCCAGACACAGCCCAAGCAACGACTTTGGGCTGGGCACCAGGTTGAAAGGCACAGGGAGGGTCCTGCCCTCTTCAAAGTAGGAGAACCAGAGCTTGGCACGGGCAAATTTCCACTCAACATCTGCATCATCCTGCAAGCAGCCCAGAGATATAGATGTACTGAGACTACAACATCTAGGGAGATGAAGTTCTATAACATACCATCAGCATTGTCTGAGTAAGCTTAAATTGAGAAAATTATCATCCAATGAATGCAACATTTATCTTTTGTTTGCCAAATTCAGTATGTAAATGAAAAATAATCGTTTTCTCTGACTGAAAACAAATGGCTGAAGTTATGGTTAGCAATCTGTCAGCCTGCAGGAATATGGTAATAGAAATATAAAGAAAAGTAATACCTCGATCTCCTGGAAGGAGCTGTTGATCATGGCGATGAGCATGTTGAGCAAGACGATGACCATTGTTACATTGTACACACCATACAGAACGTAGCCAGTGTTCTCAATAAACTTGTGCCCATTGTTTACAACCACTGACTTGACCTCAGAGAGACCAAAAATTGCCCAAAACAGTGTTTTGAAGCTTTCTTCTATGCTGCAGGATTGTGAGGGGGAATACAAAAAGGTTGACAATTTACTGTATTTCTTGGTTCAAAGGGTTGGAGACTTTATTACATACATCTCTATGGACCATTCTACCTAATTGGTTCAAAGTTGGTTGGTTCAACATCTCAGCTAAAACTATTTAGAAATGTTTATTGCTGTTGTCCCAAAATCTTTGCTCATATTTATTGTACCATATCTGAGGTTTGTATGTCT
This sequence comes from Ancistrus triradiatus, assembly GCA_025084515.1. Classification (NCBI taxonomy): domain Eukaryota; kingdom Metazoa; phylum Chordata; class Actinopteri; order Siluriformes; family Loricariidae; genus Ancistrus; species Ancistrus triradiatus. The sequence goes on along the minus strand of JAJAGP010000885.1, from coordinate 69,921 downwards.
AGTAAAGGTCTGGTTTCTTTTTGATTTTTTATTGCTTTCAATTTTTCTATATTGAGTATAACTCCAAATAGCTTGCCTATACATGACTAATAAACACAGCTTGGAGCAGTTGTACATAAAATCTTAAGATTTTTCATTAATTCAATTTTTAATGTTATACACTAATTTTTGGACTTTGATACGCATTTACTCCAAAACAGTGGCATCTAGCTACTCACGTTACAGTCATGAGGAATGGATAGTCTTACTAATTTATCTAAAATGCAGGGGTGGGCCTAAGCATAAACTCTTTGTGTTTCAGTAGTAACATGAAAATGGCATTTAAAAAAAATAAACTCATGATGAATCCAAATATTTTCATTCCACTCTAACAGAAATCAGAAAGATATTTTATAAAGCCATATTGAAAACAAATGCGAAAAGTATTATTTTCTACAAGTTAATATTCCCATTAGAAACGCCCTATTAAGTTTTTTCTTTATATTTATCTCATTATTTTCTCAGTGTATCCCTGAGCTTAAATAGACCAGAAACTAAATCCCACAATACATATCTAAAGATGGGACATGTCATTTTCAATTCGATAAAATGGTCCAACATGTGATGTGACACATGACTTACGTTGTGAAAGCGTCGTTCTGTTTAGCCCCCAGATAATATGAATACAGATTGAACATTCCAATCATGAGGCCAAAAAGACCAGTATGAAGATCACCATGAATTTGAAGATGTCTTTTACAGTTCTTCCCAGAGAGATCTGCAGTGGGTCCAAAGCTCTCGTTGGCTGGCAGGATGTACGCTATTCGGGAAAAGCTCAAAACCACTGCAATGGCATACAGCCCTTCTGAAACCAGCTGTGGATCTGATGGCAGCCAGTAGATACGTGCTAAGAGAGTAAGATCGTAGAGTAATTCCAGTTAATTCAAGTGAAGGTACTAAAGGTTGATATAACCAGTGTGATGCTTTTACTCACCCATTCTGAAGTATTCCACCTCCAGTGGCAATGTCACATTTCGTTATATCTGTATAGTGTTTGTCAACGTACGTTTTGTGCTACATATGCATGCCATGAAAAGCCATCATCCTTGTGACAAATGAAGCTATGAAAATGGCTAGCATTCCGAAATCCAACATATTCCCCTCCACGGTTCAAGGAGGTACTCTCTAGGACCCTGACTCCAAATTTCCTTGCCACTCTACCCAGATCATCCCTGAAAACAAATAGAAGCAAGCCTTTATTTTTTTTTTTGTATATCAATTTCTCTAGTCATTTCACCTGTCATTAAAAGCATTCAAGGAAAAAGACAGTATTGAAAAATAATCTCTTCACACCATTTCAGTAACACATTTCTAGTGACCACTAACAAGAAAGTTGCCTGTATTTAGAAAAAACATGAAACAGCTCAACTGGCACTTATAATGGAAGTCTAATGTCTCATTTTTACATTTTATTACCAAAATCTGACTTTAAAAACAGCTAATAATTTAATAATATGTTTTGCCATAAATGTGGTACAACTGCCCCTACCAACTTCCCTTAGTCTTTTACCATAAACTAGGACCAAAATCATGTAAAATACCCCTTATAAATAGTGTTAATTCAATTACACTTACTGCTAACAGGCTCAAAATATATAAAACATACAGCCATGAAATCTCCATAGTCAAACAGTGGCAGTAAATTTGGTTGTACTAAATACCTCAGGGTCACTCTAATAAGACACTTTAAACTTGACAACCCAATGAGCCAGTTCATAAATATTCTGCCCTGTCCTCCTGAAAAATCCATAAAGTAATGTTTTATAAGATAGTTACTTTGATGATGAACTAAAATTTAACTAAATTGAAGTTCTGAAATTATCTATTATCAAACACGTTGGGGATGAATTGGAATACCAACTGAGCTAGGGTTCTTACCAAAGTCAGTGGCCAAAATCACAGTCATGTTCCAAAATTTAGTGGAAGGCCTGCTGTACCAGTCAATGCTGAACAACGTTTTTTGTTGAACCAACAACATTATTATCCATGGTAAGGGAGTACATGTGGAAAACACCAGACTGTCTCTATAACAGCATTTTTGGGTCATGTTTGGTTTATATTTTCACCAAGGTCACTGAAACCTGGTTTGAACTTGTTGATATCAGATTTAAATATAGGTCTCTGACTAACCTATGACCCAGAAGATGATGAGCATTTCCATCCATGTGAAAGGAGTTGTTTTCATGCGAAACAGCTGGGCTGGATAGTCATGGATGGTCATGTTGGGTAATAGCTTGGTCCCATCAAAACGATCAGCTGCATTGAAAACCAGCAAGCAAAGGAAAATGGTGAAAGATGCCCCATGTGCCACGAACTTCAGAAAAGGGCTTCGCATAACCTTTCCCAGCTGTAGAGATAAGCAAAAAAACAACATAATGGTTGTAGGTTTAATTTAATTTTTGAAATGTATAAATATGTAAATATTTATTCCACTGATGTGTTTACTTGCTCTGAAATTTTCCCTTATCTTATTAACATATATTTACTTCACATGAAGCCAGTTGATAAGCTATTTTAAGCCCTGCTATTTATGATTACCATGGGAACTGTAAAACAGGATGATACTTTTTGCTAGAAGGACATTTCTTCAAAATAATAAATAAACAATGTGTACAGTGGGGCAAAAAAGTATTTAGTCAGTCACGGATTGAGCAAGTACTCCGACTTGCTCAATCAGATGAGAGAGGTTTGTAATTTTCATGACAGGTACACTTCAACTATGAGAGACAAAATGAGAAAAAAAATCCAGGAAATCACACTGTAGGATTTTTAAAGAATTTAATTGTAAATTATGGTGGAAAATAAGTATTTAGTCAATACATTTGGTTCAACTCAATACTTTGTAACATATTTGTTGGCAATGACAGAGGTCAAACGTTTCCTGTAAGTCTTCACCAGGTTGGCACACACTGTAGCTGGTATTTTGGCCCATTCCTCCATGCAGATCTCCTCTAGAGCAATGATGTTTTGGGGAAACACGGACTTTCAACTACCCCCACACATTTTCTATGGGGTTGAGGTCTGGAGACTGGCTAGGCCACTCCAGGACCTTGAAATGCTTTTTATGGAGCCACTCCTTCGTTGCCCGAGCGGTGTGTTTGGGATCATTGTCATGCTGGAAGACCCAGCCACGTTCCATCTTCAATGCCCTCACTGATGAAAGGAGGTTTTGGCTTAAAATCTCACGATACATGGCCCCGTTCATTCTTCCCTTAACCCGGATCAGTCGTCCTGTTCCCTTTGCAGAAAACCAGCCCCAAAGCATGATGTTTCCACCCCCATGCTTCACAGTAGGTATGGCGCAACTCAGAATTCTTCTTCCTCCAAACACGGCGAGTTTGAGTTTTTACCAAAAAGTTCTATTTTAGTTTCATCTGACCCACATGATATGCTCCCAATCTTCTTCTGGATCATCCAAATGCTCTCTGGCAAACTTTCAGACGGGCCTGGACAGGGTGCCACGCCTGGCACTTCAGGATCTGAGTCCCTCCCGGCGTAAGTGTGTTACTGATGGTAGCCTTTGTTACTTTGGGTCCCAGCTCTCTGCAGGTCATTCATCAGGTCCCTCCGTGTAGTTCTGGGATTTTTGCTCACTGTTTCTCATGATCATTCTGACCCCAACGGGATGAGATCTTGCATGGAGCCCCAGATCGGAGGGAGATGATCAATGGTCTTGTATGTCTTACAAATTGCTCCCAGAGTTGGTTTATTCATATTTTCACCAAACCTGCTTGCCTATTGTAGATTCACTCTTCCCAGCCTGGTGCAGGTCTGCATATTTCTTCCTGGTGTCCTTCGACAGCTCTTTGGTCTTGGCCATGGTTGAGTTTGGAGTCTGACTGTTTTGAGGCTGTAGACAGGTGTCTCTTTCATGCAGATAATGGAGGTCAAACAGGTGCCATTAATACAGGTAACGAGTGGAGGGTCTGTGAGAGCCAGAAATCTTGCTTGTTTGTGAATGATCAAATACTTATTTTCCACCATTGATTTACAATTAAATTCATTAAAAATCCTATATAAAAATCCTATCCTATAATGTTATTTTCTGGATTTTTTTTTTTTCTCATTTTGTCTCTCATAGTTGAAGTGTACCTATGATGAAAATTTACAGACCTCTCTCATCTTTCTAAGTCGGAGAACTTGCACAATCAGTGACTGACTAATACTTTTTTTTTGCCCCACTGTATGCCCAAATTGGGCAATCTGGATCATGGAATAACAGGTGTTACTTCGTAATGTTTTGTACTTTGTAAGTTTTACATAATAGTTTGTATTGGACCCCCAAATATTGCACTTAAAATAAAGCACATAGAGTAAAACAAGAAAAAGATCCTGATATAGCTGACATAGTATAATATAGTTAGAAATGTGCCAAGTGAACAATTGTCAGAAAGGTATACAAGGTTAATTTTTAATCTCCAGTTTGTATAAAAATAAATAAGTAAAGATAACATGCTTTTATTTGTAAATCTTGATCAAATGTTGTCTTTTGTAATTCTTTTGTAATTTGTATTCCTGTAAATCATTTTTGGTCTGTTTCCTTACACTGAATGTTTCACCAGATCCCATCTTACCCTTACTCCAGTTATTTGAAGTAGGACAGTAAGCTATGTGCAAGCAACACCTTAAATAAAATAAACACAGGGGACTAACACAGTAAATAAGGTCTAGCTGGTCGAGTGTCATGATGTCCAAATACATTAGCACAGAGAGCTAGTGCTGGTGCAAAACGATGAAGTAGCCTGTTGTATAGTATTAAGAGCATTTCAGGTGAAAATGTAGAGAGAGATGCCTGAGATTGTGCTCACTAACCTTACTACACGGTGCAACCCAGTAGACCATGGATAAGAAGGGCAGTCCTATTGCAACACCCATGACCACCAAGAACTTAACAGCTGTGGTCTGCTGTCTCAATCCAGGAAGATTCTCGTACCAGATGGAGAGGAGCTGCTGCTGGCAGTTAGGGTGTGCAACAAACTGTACAGGACAGAAAGGTAAGAAGAGAACTGAGACTTACAGAATACAGATGTCACAGTCGGCTGAATGAAATGCATATTCAGACACTACTGAAGTAAATATACTACCAAATTCTGCACTAAATATATTCTAACCTAAATATAATGCAGCATTTATTTTGAATAAAAATCAGAAATAGGTTTTGTAACTGAGATGCCACAGTAGTGCATTGGTGGATGTTAGTAAATGCTAGGTATCATTCACAAACCACACTGGTAGTATGCATTAAATTGTGATGGGTTAAACAATTACCTGCATGAATCAACATCAGTGTCATACTGCTGTTTTTCGTGCATTTCTTGTTGTTGTTGCTTTGGTATTTTAAAGACTTAACACAGCTAATAGATCATAGCTTTATGAGTGACTATAAAAGTTATGAGCAAGCAATAAATTCCCAGTAACAACCCAGCCAGCAAAGCAGCATTCAGCATGGTTTATGATGAAAATAACCACCGCTCTTTCCTTAATATGTTGGAAAATTGCAAAAAATATCAACGAGCAAAAATGACAAAACAGATATCCAAGCTGACATTTCAGTAACAGGCAGGGAAATCATTCGGTCTGCTGTACTGGGGCCCATGACCCAGTAAAATGTTGCTGTGCCCCCACTAAAATGACGGGTAAAAAGTCAATTTTATCCTGGATTTTTGAGCAGAAGTGCAGGGTATGGAATGAAAATTCACTACAGGCACTACATTTCCCATAATGCTCCAGCATCTTTCCAAAAGCTTGAGCAGTTAATGCTTTCAGTTAGAGCCAGTTTCTGTTTTCTCATGGAGTAATCATCCGTATAAAGAAGGTCAGCCATGCTGCAGGCAAGGTAATGATAGCTCAAAACAATATGTTTAGTTAACGCAATTAATACAAAACATTTAGTGTTAATTTCTTCTTCATTTCTCATCCATGGCAGAGTAATGTTTAACAGGCTTAATTATTATGCACAGTTGTGCCCCTATGACTGATTGGCAAGCTGAGGGGTACAGCTGTGCCCTTCTAAATTCTGTGTGCGCCCCAGTACAACAACTAATCTAGAAACACCCTTGGTAACAGGTTTAAAAATTCTGTCAAAATCTGATAAAATGCTATATTTTGGGGGGTTTTTAAGCTCAAAAACCACAAACAAATTGGATTCATTTTTCTGCTATACATGATAAATGTTACTGGCTGGATGCCAAAGAGCTTCCTGATGTTCACATCTGTGTACAACCTCCATAAAACAGGTCACACAACATGAATGCTGCAATTAAAAGATTATTTATTGCCATTACTGATAAACTGATCAGAATCTTAACACTTTTTTGCTATACAAACTACAGGCTAACTAATCATCTCAAGTTGTTCTGTATCCTTCCTTTAAACACTGCATTTCTTTAGTTCTGTCTTTTAGAACTGAACATATTTCTATAATGAAAGACTCATTTTAAGCCATGTCAAATCTGGCAGTATTAGTAGGGGATTACTTTGTATAAAGCAATACTGTAAATACTGTCATACTCACTGGTGCCACCATACTTAAAAAAAATACAATAAAAAAAACATCTAAAACCAGCTTAAGGTGGGTTCCTTAAGATGGGTCGATCTGGTCTAGTATGGCTCATCTGCCAGCTTAATTTAGCTGGCGTTAGGCTGGTTTAGCTGGCGGGCCAGCTGGTGTGTGCCCAAAACCTCTCTAAAACCAACCAACTTCACCAGTCTGACTTGCTAAGGCTGGTAACCAGCTAAAGCTAGCCTGATGGGGTAGTTTGGCTTTTCAGCATGATGCAGATCCCAGAGACTAATGCTAAACCCTTCAAATCTCAAACTTCCCAAAAAGGCTCTGCTGTGTTGATTTATTTCTGTGGTATTAATAAACAAAAGCTGAAATAAAAACTGCTGAGCTCTCTCGGATTGACCAATGAGCCAATGATGTGCATGTTAATATAAATAGATATAGATAGAGTATGTTAATGTATTTAATATCTATATTTTAGAGCATTGGCTGTTTTATGAGCAATTTCTGATTTTTATTCACACCCCCTGGAGTCTTCTGAGGTATGATGAAGAAACTGGTGAACATATCTGGAATATGGGGTAAAATAATGCTTCATCTGCAATTTCCCCCTGGGATCAATAAAGTATTTCTGATTCGGATTCTGATTCTGATCACCCTATGTAATGCACTAAATCCCTTTCCAGCAAAGCTTTTGGGTTCTATCACAGCTGAAGAATATTGATCTTGGATAAATCAATGAAGCTAAAATATGACAGTTTGTTACTGGCAGGATTTTTACTGGTTTGCATTTTTAGTAATGGGTGTAACATCCTGTATCACAACCTTTGTATTTTCTCCAAACTTTAACCAGTCTCTACTTGGACTAGTTTAACATGGCATAGCTTTGCCAACTAGCTACTCTTGCCACATAAATGGAAAATAATTCTGAAGGATAAGTTTACTTGAGCATGCTTGATCCTTTACCTTTTTAAGGTCGTACTTTATTGCAAGATATAGCCGGTTGAGACTTGGCCGTGCAGGTAGTTCACACATTTCATCGTCCTCACCATTCAAAATGGCCTCCACTTCCTCTGTGTTGCGGCACAGATCCAGAAGTCCAACTACAAAGTCTTTGCATTGCATAGAGAGTTTCCTGTAATCATTCTTAGGAAAGTGATCAATTAGACATTGTTTAGTAAAACACTGAGAGGTTATTTGACCAAAGACACGCAGGACTGAGACGTTTATATTTTGTGATATAACTGTGATAGGAACCACACCTTGAACTCCTTTTCAATGTTGGCCAGACAGGCGAGTTCATTGCTGAGCTCCAACGCAGCCAGCACTGGATCTTCATTGGACAGAGCAAGGTAGGCTGGACTGGCCAGGCCTCTGTAGGCATTGATCCGTGAGCGGGAGTGACTGAAGGAATCATACTTCTGATGGTAATTGCAGGTGTCACAGGTGCAGAAATAGTCATGGGGCTGATCTATGCGAGCACCCCTTCCCAGCAGAATGTGAACAATCTCATAGTCATGACAGTGAGATGCCAGGATGATTGGGGTGATGTCATGAGAAAAGCGTGTCCCGTCTTCGTCATATGCAAAGAAGTCATCGTGCATGGCAGCCTCTCTCGGACTGGCTGTTAGTCTTTTGGAATCAGCAAAGGCATTGTGGGTCAGGATGGCCTCCACAATCCGAACGTAACCTTTACTTATGGCCAGAAGGAGTGCATCCCCGATCCGAGACAAGTTGTCTTTATTTAAAAGGAGCTCAGTGACCTCGAGGTGTTCGTTTGCCACTGCTAGCTGCAATGCATTCTGGCCCATATAATCCACACAGTTCACGTCCAGATCAGGAATCTCCTCGAGCATGCGCCGGACTTCTGGGATGTTTCCATACTCTGCAGCATCAAGGAATCGTTCCTCAGTCGTTGTCAGGCTGTTGGGATGTGCATTAAACATGTACACCGCCCCCCTCATGGCTTGCCTCCTGTTTTTCACCAAAAGCTGTCGACTCTGATGTGCAAAGTCACTATGAAACAAAGATGTATTTTATATTCACCTGATTAACTAATGTGGTGTGTTTGAACATGGTCATAAGAATCACAGCTGACATGAGGTTTTGGTGTTTTGTGTCATTTTCCTCCAATAAGAGTATATGCATGGCTGCCAGAAAGTGTTGTGGACCATCAAGATTGGTATTCATGTCCAACCCAATGACATATCTGTAATTTAAACACCTGAGTATAAGTGGTTCACTTACAGTGGTGCTTGAAAGTTTGTGAATCCCTTAGCATTTTCCAAATGTCTGCATAAATATGACCTAATATTTTTTCACACCCCCAATAAAGAACCAGATTACAACAAATGAGACATTTGTTTTCAGAATCTGGAATGACCCTTTTGTTCAGCAAACTCACAAACTAAACACTTCCAGTTACTGTTGATCAGTCCTGTTTTAGAAAATTTCGTCCATGCAGAACTGCTTCATCTTTGGGATGTTGGAGGGTTTCTTCACATGAACATGTTCCACAATATTTCTATTGGATTTAGGCCAGGACTTTGACTTGGCCATTCCAAATCATCAAATTTAGTTTTCTTTAACCATTTTTGGTGGAACGACTTGTGTGGTTGCTGTCTTGCTGCACATTCTCTTGACATTCAGTCCATGAACAGGGTCTTGGCATTTTTATATTAGAATTTGTTTGTATAATTCATATTTTCTTGTTCCATCATTGATGGCACATAGTCCTGGCCCTGATGTATCAACTCAGGCCTAAACGATGATACCACAACCACCGTGTGTCACAGATGGGATAAGATTCTTATGCTGGAAAGCAGTGTTTTCCATTCCCTAGACAAAATGCATCTCAAATAAAACAAGAAGTCTTATTTTGGTTTCATTCAATCATAAAACTTTTTTTTCCCCCAATAGCTTTCTGGTTTGTCCACACGTCATGTGACAGGCAACAGTGTTTTTTGGAGAGCAATTGTTTGTACTTGCGAAATTGCTATACACACCATTGTAGTTCAGTGTGTGTGTGTGTGTGTGTGTGTGTGTGTGTGTGTGTGTGTGTGTGTGTGTGTGTGTGTGTGTGTGTACGTACCTATCCTTTCTATCCAAGGATGCAAAGATCTGACATTTTTACTTGAGAGGACCATTTGACTGATCTGTGACTTGAACTTTGAAAAGCCAAAAGATTTCCTTACCAATGTTAAGCTCTATGTTTTGGTGTGGAATAAATTAGCTACAGTAATTAATATGTCAATGGAATATTGAAAGACTAGAGAGATGCAGGGGCGTGTGTGTGTGTGTGTGTGTGTGTGTGTGTGTATGAACTGTGTTTCCTAGTCTATAGCAATTTGGTAATTACAGAATGTTATTATTGTTTCAGATCTCAATCTATGTATATTAGACTTAATATAAAAAGTTGTAGAAACTCTGTCTGATTCCATGTTTTGTTGATTTTCTAAATGAAGTTAACACAACAAGCAAAGGGAACAATCTGAAATACATCCTCTTTTTCCAAGTTTTAATGAATAATTAAACTCAAAGTTAATGAATAACAAGTCAGTTAAGTTATAAGAACTTACAAAAATATGTGTGGATGATCTAGAAATTTGCCCATAATTTTCTGTTACTTTTCTATTATATTTATTCCAATGTGTTTAAAATATACATCTTCAAAATTTGCAGGGCTGCATAATTTTTGAGATTGCTCCCTTCAGAGGGATGGTTTACTTATTTTCTATAAAAAAATTTATTTTTAACAAAAAATATTTGATCCATAGTTTAAGTCCACTGGATAAGATTTAACAGCTTTTAAAGAGGTCAAAACCATTAACGAATTGTAGGACATTTTTTTGGATAGTTACATGACAGGTTTCATAAAACATTCAGAATGAAGCTTAGGGTCAGAGCCACTTTTACATAATGTTTACATTTGGCTTATGCTGTTGACCATTTTGGCGTTTTATATGAGTATCTCCAGTGAAAGTTTTGCATAAAATGTAAATTCAATTTGAGCAGTTCATTGAGCAGCATTGTCTCACCCTTCTGTAGATGTAAAGGAAACTCACCTATGGTAAAGTCCATAACAGCTGTAACTGTCCTCACCAAAATCATCATTCACCAGAAGATTGTCTTTACTTCTGATCCTCTTTCCATCTGAGTGGAGATTTGATTGATTTTTATCTTGCGAAACAGGTCTCCTGTGATTCATTTTTCCAACTGAAGCAAAGAACCTCAAACCCTGTTAAGGCATGGAAACCACCAGTGATCCAAACAGCAATAATGGATGGGCTGTGTACTACTTTCAGGCACCTTCTGCCACAGACCTTTATTATGGTCCTGTTAAAACTTGAGATAATACAGTGTATGTTGGCAAGGTTCTCCTCGATCCTGTGGTTGTTCAAGCTGGTCGGTGATTTAAGTCCTGTAATTAGCATAATTCTGTGTATTGTTCTTCTTCCAAACGTGTCTCCTTTTGAAAATAAATCTACAATGACATGTTAATGTCATTTTGTGGTCCAGATTGGAATATCTTCATAAAATCACCAGAACATAATACTAACAAACCACAAAGACCATAATGACTTCGGGTAGCTGTCCGAATCTCTTGGCAGTTGCCTTGAAAAAAGCCTGATTTCCATTCGCAGTTTAGCAAAACCTTCTGAAAGAGAAGCAGATGATGTCTAATGGTGATTCAGTGTTCATATTCCCAGGAAACCATTTCCTGTGTTCTGGGCTTACAATCCAGCTGTGGGAAATGCATTCAATGGAATTCCAGTCTGACCAATCGTACTACACACTCCCCTTCATGCCCTATTTTCTTCTCATCCTCCCTTTTCCTCTAATATATGTGTGTGTTTGTATGCGAACCCACATCTATAAGTGATTACGTGCGCTCACAGCCACTGTAGTGTTCAGAAAGCTCCTCAAGGATATATGAATGCAGCTGATAGGGTCAAAAGGTACAAACCACAGAGAGGGTCATGGGAACCCACTGTCTTGCTTTGTTTCTCATGTTGATAGTGGTTTATACGAATGGCCATCGCAGTCCGAGACTATTTTAAGCTCATTTTCTGGTGACTGGGCATCGTAGACTGCAGAAAATTTGCTGTCATGTCCAAGGAGGTTTTGTTTACTACTTCACTAAAAGGACACAAACAGCAGTTTCCAACCCAGTGCACTGAGAAGGAATTTTGACAATAGGGTGTAGCTGTAAGCAAAAGATTTAGAACAAGTCAGTTCATCAGTTTTGTGACCTGCCCTCTTCAAACAAAGTCCATCCAGAAATGGGTTGCCAACTTTAATGAATAACTTGCCTTGCTTGTACAGAGTCCAGACCATAACTCAATCAGACACCTTTAAGATGAATTGTAGTGCCAACAGTGATCCAGGACGTATTGTCCAACACCAGTGCCCAACCTGGTTCCAAAATTTAGTGGGAACCTGTCTCAGTGGAGTGAAGGCTGTTGTAGCAGCAAAGGAGGACAAACTCCATACTAAGGATTTAGAACATCATTTTTGTGTATCCACAAACTTTAACTATCTAACGTGTTTAAGATCACTGGAACCTATTCTGTTAATTTCACCCTTTCACGCTGTCATTTCACAAGATCCTGTTTATATGGTGCTTCACTGAAGCTTTTGTTTAGTCTCTGAAAGGACAAAATGTACTCTGAGGTCTGAAGAGACACAGTACAGATGGAGTAACATGTACAGATATGAACTGGTGTATTTACTTTGGGATAACAATGCCAGTCGAGACCCAGACACAAAGCAGATTGGTCCAGTGTATTAATAAATGCTGCCTCCGAAAAAATACAGTGGCCCCCCACATAAGCAAAGTTTGTAATTACCTTTATCAAGGGGATCAATCTGACCCTCTGCTAAAACCATGGCTTTCTGTCTAAAGGGCCCTGCAAACTGTTACTGTTTCCAGTATTGTTTCTAATTGCGTGTGAAAAATCTGAAGTCACAAGGCAGCTGTTCTTCATCATCCAGCACAACAGCAGTCATCAATTCTATGTCCAGACATGGTATTAACTTCTATAAACAAATGAGTCTGCACAGAAATCCTAAAATGGACCATTCTGTTAGCAAACTGTGGTTCAAATACTTGAGGGGTAAATTAGACATCAGTATTTCATCGTATATAAAATAAGCCTGAAAGTACTGTGCAAAAGTCTTAAGCCACCATTAGATTAGATATATCATTGTTTTAGCAATGGTATAATGATCATCTATATTTATTTCTGTCTCTTTTTTTAGAATACAACCAGAAAACACTGGACATGTGTATTCAGTATTAAAAAACTGAATAAAAAACAGAAAAACAGCTTCTATGAGCTACAGTGCCAAGCTTTTACTGTGACCTCCCCCTTCACTTGAGCAGTAGCAGCTTCTGGAAGCTACTTCAGAATGCCAAGTTGACCCTTCTACAGTCTGAAGAGGCTTTTTGGAAGAGCAGCAGCCAAGAAACCACTTTATTGGAAGGAGAACAGGGTGAAAGGTCTAAGATATGCTACAGCTCACAAAGATTGGAATGAAGATCAGTGCAAAAGAGGGTTATCTGCTGACGAATCCAAGTTTGAATTTTTTGTATCCAATCATTGACAATATGTTATATATGATCATTACAAAACTGCTAAAACAACAAATCTAATGGTGGCCTAAGACTTTTGAATGGTACTGTATAACAATAACAGTTTTCCCCACTTCAAGGAAACAATAATAATTCAGGAAAAAGATAAATAAGTATCACGAAAAAGTGCAAGAGACCCACACATCTTCTGGACTCTTCAGAGTTTGGTTGCCAGTACCCCATACTCCTAGACGTCTATAGTGCCAGGAAGTGAACGCAACTCCACAACCGACAGACTCGCCTCACCTCACCAGGGGCGGGATACAAACCAGACTAGCTCAGTGCTTAGAGTGCTGATTTGTAAACCTAGTGGCTCCTGGCACCAAGAATCTTGGTTGTTTGGGTCTCCGGTGACTTTGTTAATCCTCATACATGAATAGTGTATGTATGTGTGTATATGCATTTAGGAATGTGTTCCACCTCACCAGAGGCTCAGATGGGCTGGGTCTGTGGTGGGTCTGGGTCATTACATGTAACAGTTGTATGTCACGCTTGATAAGAGCATCTGCAAAATGTTGTGAATGGAAATGGTTAAGAAATATCACTTCACAGTACTTTAAAATAATCCCTTTATACAGCAATATAAAACATGCATTCTGATTCAACAGCACAAATTCCACACCCTACAAAGATCTTCTGATTTCATAGTCCGAAGAATCCTATTTCAGGTTTGAGCCGTCAACTCTTCTGATCTTCATCATTACTGACTTGATGCTGACTCGTTCTCCATTTTTAGTCCACGTGTCCCAGTGAAGGTGTGACTGAGTGGAGTGATCCTGATCCAGAGGGCAGCCGTTGAGATTTGCCTGGCCACATTGATTAAACCACCAGCCTGTGTTGTTGTAATTCATGCTGCAGCTCTCCACGGCTTTATCATCAAACGTGCAGAATGGGAAGCAACCATCATTATCAACATCAAAGGTGCTGAAAGGTGCCGTGTCCTGATTCTGCTCTTGTTCATATCCTCTAAAGGCGTCACCTTGCCAGGAGGAGGGAAACAGATGAACAAAATATGTAATCCTTTCTGGCAAAGGTGTTTGGGTAAGTATTGGACATGCGATGGGTAAGTGTTATTGTGTCGTAAAATATAGTCAGTCATGTTCCAGTATGCAAATGCAGACCAATGATGACACATCCATATGATCTATGTCACTTGTATTTCTTTTCTAGACGTGTCAACTAAAGTAATTTAAGATGTTATGTTCATACGTTGCCCTGTATTTTAGGGGGATTTTTTGGTGCACATCTTACCTGCACTACCAGCATATCTGCCAAGATGTATTGCAAAGGATTTGTTCTCATCTTCAAGCCAGAAGTTGTCATATGAGGCGAACGCTGTAGAGTCATCTTGAGACACAAGGGTTATGTGTAGCTGGAAACGTGTATTCTTCTGGTTAACGATACCGAACACCTTCCTCAAACCAAGCCAGTGTTCTCCTAAAGACAGACACAAGCCATAAATATACTCACTATGACAGCAGGTAAAAGTATGTGGACAACTGATATCTGAACATCACATCTGTAACCATGAGTATTATTGTTAAGTTAGTCTCTTCTTAAGTTAGTCTGTAACAGCCTCCAGTCTTCTTACTGCAGAGATTCAGTTCTGTTCAGTAAAGAGCATTACTGAGCTCAGGAACTGATGTTGTGTTATAAACCCTGGCTCGTGGTTGACACTCAAATTCAGTTGGAACTGTTGTTGCCAACTGTAGGGCTTGGCTGCCACCTACCAAACCCAGAGTTATCTCCTAATGTATCACTTCAAAGAATGAATTTCCACTGATCCAGAGTAAAATCTTTGTGTGCTGAACACCTGTCCAGCCCTTTCTTGATTATTTTGGGGCTATGTCTGGCTGCTTGGCTGTTCATCCAGCAAATTCACAGTGAACTGTTCTTGTGCTGATATTGTTTGAAGAGGCAAGCTGGAACTTCATAGTAAGCATGCTACACTCTTTATGACCTTGAGTGAATGTTCCAGAATGTTTGGAAGTGACATATTTTAAAGGTCTTCAAAGTCAATAAGTACTTCAGCATAAACTCGTCTGCTACTGTTTGTCTCTAGAGTTTGCTTGGCTATGTGTTTGATTATATGCGCCTCATCTGATTAGAACGAGGATCCAAATATTTTTAGTCTGGTTGCGTAAATACTTTTTGCTATTTACAGTTATGCTTTTATCAAGAGCAACTTATTACTGAAAAAGCTGAAGTTTTCTTCAACAGTGGCAGCATGGTAGGGCTGGGATATGAATTCAGAACCCACTGACTGTCCTTATACAGAATATACAGTATATAGCCCAAAGGGCACCCAAAAACTGCATCTACAATCACAGATATGAGTTTTTGAGCTCCTTTGCAGGTACAACAGCATTCAAATTTTTGAGAATCCTTTCCACTACATTTTCTGACACTGATGAAAAACAGTAATCCCTGGCATGTAATTCTCATTCCAATTCCTCTCAAAGGTGTTTGATGGAATTAAGGTCAGGGCCCTGCGAATAAATGTTAGCAAACCATTTCATCATAAACTTTGTTATAGAAGAACAGGGCAGAAAGTGATGAATTGACTTTTAGGAGAAGTAGAAACATCAGTACAAGTGTTCAGTACAGCCTATTGTATTGCTACTCTCTATCTATGGAGATTTTATGCCTGTATGCTTCATATTACAAACCTGTAAGCATTAAGTAAATACAATAACAGAGATTACTAATTAGAAGGGGTGTCTACATAATATAGGTCATATAGTGTAGTGGTAATATGGGGGTAAAATGGTCTGGTCACATTACAGCCACAGACCCAGCCCCCGTGAGGAGGAGCACCGACACTCAAGAACCCATCCCTTTTTCAAAATTAGAGAGGGAATCCAATGGAACACATACTGAGAATGGAAACTGCATAGAGCACCAATAATTGAAACCAATGGACCTTTCTTCTCTGGAGGCTGAAATCAGTCAGTACAACAGTGGATGCCAATGTTGAGCCTCTCTCGTTTGGTCCCAGATCTGTCTGTTATGGTCTGAGGTCTGTGGTTACTGATGTTGTATAAGACCAGGTAGTAGTGCTCTGTACAGTTTCCTGTCTCAATGTATATTTCACTGGATTACCTCCAGGTTTCCTAAGAGTGTGTTCCTGACTTTCAATAGTTCATGGGATAGGGTCATCCAGACAGGGGCATACAGGGGTGTTCCCACATTACAGTAGCAGAAAGGGATATTGGTAAGTGTACAGATGCTGACCTGGTAGGGGTCCAAATCCATCCACGTACTCTGACCAGGTACGTTTAAAGTCAGTGAGACCATCGGTCCGCCTCTGGATTACAGTCCAGCCTCCTTGCATGTAATCCATCTCGCAAAAGGCCTACACCAAACAATTATATATTCAGAACTAAATCAGTGTTGGGCTTGCCAATTATAAAGACTGGGGTGTGAACAAATGTGTAGCTGAAGAATACAATGTTTGCTTAATGTTCTACCTCAAACAGAAGATCTGAGTTTTCAGGCTGAATGATGTACACCCCACTTGGAATTTTTGGTGATACCATTTCCAGTGTCTCCTTGATGTCGCTGCAGTCTCTGCCTGTGAACATCACTTCTTGTGAGTATTTCAAAATGATTTTTAAGTATAATTTACCACAGGAACTTGCATGTGTTTACCATGAGCATGCATGGGCTTCAAGGAAAACATGTCACTGTTGCTCCTCTGAATCTCTAAACTCAGAGTGTGGACTTTGTTCATGAGATCCATAACCTTGGAGAAGAGAAATATGATAATAGGTTTGTGTTTAGTTTTTGATTGATGTAAAAAAAAAAAAAAAAAAAAACCAAGATGTTTATACCTGACTTGAGAGGAATTCGAGGGTCTTCTGCTGCTCATCAATTAGATCTCTGATTAGCTTTCTGGTACTTCTGGTATATGTTGTCATGGCATGCTGAATGTTACCTGATTTATACAGAATAGTCATTACAAAATGACTTGAGGCATTTTCAAGAAACCTCTTGTTTTATATATAAAGATAAATACATACTGCATACAGAGTGTTTCTCATCCAGGAGGAGTTTTGCTGTTAGCTCGCAAGGGATTGTGCATTTTTCTTTATCTGCACTGTATTCCTTTTGCTTTTGGGCCATGACGTTGTCAGCTAGCATCTCAGATTCATTGAGTGTGGCATTGTTTATATCCTATTTATAAAAAAAACGCCATTCGATTATCATCTACACATTACATCATAATCACAAAAATGAAAATGAAAAGCTCTGGACTTTGGAAGATATAATCTGACGCAATAAGAGACCCGAAAAATCTAACGTAATGGAAGCTCAAGATTAAATGGCAGCTGTAATAAAATACCACTTACCAGAGTTAAGCTGGGCAGCGCTTGTAGGTTTGGGAACACATGAAGCCAAAACAAGATAATCCAAATCATGTCTGCTTGTGTGGAGCTCATTGAGAGAATGAAGGTACACACCTCTCAGTGAGGTGAAGATACTGTGAAGCTGTACACTCTAGGACTGCCTTCTTCTGGCTACTATACAACAACAATAAAAAAAATTTAAAAACCTGAATGCACTCACAAAACCTGTAGACCGTCCATGTCTATACAATATTATTCAGTAGTAAGGCACTGTTGTTTTATTGCACATCCTGTAGGTGCTATGAAAAACAGATGTTGGCGGGAAATGTGACACTGCTATCTGCCATGAGAGAGCTGGAAGGCAGCAGGACATGGAGAATACATAGAACATTCCTTCCACAAGCACAGCAGGGTCCAGCGTGGGTTTCTAAAAGTAACGTTATACGTCAGCAAATGTGCTTTTGTAGACCTTGTTAATAGCCAATAGTTTTCCTGCCTCGTGTGGAAAAAGTTACTGATCACAACCAAGCAGGTCTTCTGGAAACACATCTGTTGCATATTACCTTACCCTGCTGAGTCAGCAGACTTTCTCAGGGATTGCCCAGTAAAACATTAAATCTGCTGTCAGATCCAGAATAATTGGCAACCCAGGTAAAGATAATAAAAAGGGTTACGAAAATCTTTAATTAGCTCATCTCAGCGATCCCTGCCCACCCTGTGATGTGGCATCTCGGTCTCGGCACACCTACGCCTGCATCTGTATTGTCCAAAGATAGAAACTGGAGCACCGGTGAAAAAATAAAATGACCACCTGAGCCACAGATACTGGCACAGATAGAAATTCTTATGAACCAGTTGTAATTGAAGCATATTTATAGTTTACCATTTCAACTAAGTGCTTAGGAACTCTGAAGCAGACGCTATGACATGCATCACAATGACATTAATGTGAGGTAAGACATAGACCAAAGTCCCTTAGTCATTCATCAACATATTAGAATACACACGAATGAGAAACAAAAAAGGTGTTATGCTTTATAAGATGGCACTGACTGTAAGCGTCTACAAATCTTGATGTCGACTGTTAGAACAACAATGAGAAATCAAACAGAACGGAAGCTGTAATAAACCTGCACGGACGGTTATATACCATGTACACATAATAATTATAATTTCCGCATGCCTATAACTTTATTCTGTTAAATATGTTTAAAAACAAAACTTCAAAATTTTGGTACAATTGGTACAATCATTTCAATTTTCCAAAAACCTCACAGTTATTGGACACAAAACGTCTGCAACTGCAACTCATTTGTGCACTTTGGCCGCCATCTAGCGGACAAGAAAATACAACTTGACAACAACTAGCAAACTAGCAATGTATTTGTTGTAAATTAAAAACATGTCATTAAATTGGGAAAAGGAGTCTAAATAAACAAATAAAAGTGTGTACTTTGTGATACTTTCTCCTATTTCAAATTCTTTTTTCGTTATGTTTCATTGGTGATTAGTAATACAAATTATTTATTCCTTTGTGCCCTATCTTTCCAACTTCATATTATGCAGTTTCAATCGTTTTGTCATCCCACTCTTTCAGATCAGATCTCTTTGGATCATTTTCTGATTAAATACTTAACTGTATAAGTCTAAATGTAAAATGGAATGTATAAATTGAAGTACTCTCATTTTTGGTTTTCATTTTGAATTTCATTTTGAATTGTATGTCAATGATACTAGTAGCAGGGAAGATAGTAGTTAAAGTACTGGATTATGACCCAGAAGGTTTAAGGTTCAAATCCCAAACTGCCAGTATTACATACTTGCTCAAACCCCTTAACCTGCAACTGCATGGATTGTAAGATTACAAGTTGTTCTGGATAAGGGTGTCTACTAAATGTAACAATTATCAAACATTGCTCTTTATTAAAGTCTTTTGCAGATGGCATGGGGTTGCAGTGATAGATAATGTCGCCTCACAACTCTAGGGACCTGGGTACAAGTGCTGACCTGTGTAGAGTTTGGGATATCTCGGTGTGCTCTAGTTTTCTCCCACATTCTAAAGACTTGTGTTATGTCAACTGGTGTCTCTAAAGTGTCCTAGCGTTTAATAAAATAATGAAATGTGTAGAAACACTGTCTAATGTATTGTATGTGTACACTCTGCAGCGGGTAAAACCCACAGCCAAATGTACTCACTTCACTTCTGCAGTTGGTTTTTATTTTATTTATTTGTAATATTAATTACACGAGTGAAATAATGAGGCATACTTAATTCCAGATACGTGAATCTATTTTTTATTTTTATTTTTATTTTTTGTATTATATCTCTCTACTAAAGTCTGAAGTGGAACCTTTCAGACGGAGCGATCGAACATATTCGGACAACTGAGGAGTAACACCGCGGGATTTTTAACCGATTTGTTTGTTTGTTTTGGTTTAGTTGTGCGTGTGTTTAAAAACTTTCTTTTTTAGCCCAACCCGCTTTTAACAACGAGACAAGAGGATGGATATGAAATTTTAACGTAAATACGAGACTTGGAAACCTTTTATCTAACGTTACAGCGAAATATATGTAGCGATATTTATGAAATAAGCTAACGCCTAGAGTAACAGGAGGCAGGTTGTTATTGTACAGTGTTCAGGTCGTATTGTTTACATTTCAGTTTATTCTAAAAGTAACGTGTTGTTTGCAAAACCAAGTTCCAAATGAACACTTCTAAAAGATTTGAAACTGTAGCTTTGTGATGAGTTGTTCAACGTCGAAGAAGTTTTATCTGGGTCAGCATCCTATCATCAAGAAACATGGGTAAGAACATCATCAATAAGAAATCACCTTAAAGAATATTTTCTGATGTAAATTCATGCCACTTTATTTATTAACTCCATAATAGCAGCAGTGCCATTTACATTAACACTATGGTTTGGAGGTTAGAGTTAGCTGCTGAACATGGCAGTCCCTAAGGGCTTGGGTTTGAATTGAAGTGAAGAGCTTGTAACATGTGTAGCTTTGCATGCACCCGGTGAAATTTAAGGATCCTGACCAGTATAATTGAAGGTAAGGCAGGCTGGTAAACTACTACTGGTGCTTGATGGTAACCGGGTTTGAGCCCCAGTGGTGCCTTCTGACCAGATCTTCCCCTGGCACTGCCACAGCGATCCCTACCCAGATAATGGACTAGCCCATGTTCATGGTTCACCTGCAGTCTGTGAATTCCAGAGTTGCTCTCAGTTACTTCATGTTGTAGGTTCAGATTTGTCAGCTTTAAGTTCACAGGCATAATATGAATTCCATTGTACCACATTCCAAAGATTCTTTACTGGGAATAAAATGTTTCCTCTCAGTCATGTATGATAAAAAATATGCCTATGATGATTGTGCATTGCCATTAACATATCTTAGAATCCTGATCCATGGAATCATGATATAAATGCTGTTCTACAACATCCCAGAGATGCTTTGTTAGATTCACGTCTGGAAGACTGGGGAGATCTCTGAAGTGCTGAACTCATTGTAAAGCTCATGGTTTTGTTTGTTTGTTTATTTGACTTATATAACTTTGATTTCAGCATCAATGGTTATTTAACGACAGACACAAGGTTACATCGATACACAATATAACGAAACTGCTCGTACATATTCAGATGGGGCCAGTTTAGCAACAATTCATGTTAACCGTTGACATCATTTCATAACAAGCAGTACTTTTATTGGCTTATGTCTGGCAGATTGTCTGTGGATGAGAAACCGATACTTAGACGGTCCAACCGGCTCCATCAGCCATCTGAAGGAATACAGAAAGAAAGTGATAATCAAGTTTCCGCTATGGTAATGTACAGATATGTGTGTGTGCATAATTTATCATCCCATTCCATCACCTGATATTTATCAAAGAACGTTTGTTTTTACAGCAAATCAAGAAGATCTGTACATCTACGCGAGACAATGTGTCTGAACGCCTTTCACCTGAGAAAATGGCTCACCTTTCTGAAATCAAGGAAAATGGTCTTCATGAGCGACAAAGTGCTGAAAATCTCAGACCCCCAAGCTCAGAGCCTGCATCACCCTTACTGGAATGTGGAAGGACTAAAGTGCATGCAAAAACATCAAAAGACTGGAAGGACCTGGCAAAAAGGCTGCTGTTCAGTGAAACCAAAAGCAGCAACAAATGTCATCCAGAGTTTGAACAAGGAGCAGAAAACTGTTCACCTCATAAATCAGGCCATAAAAAAGCCTCCACTACCTCAGACGCCAGATCGAAGTTACAGTTCAGAGGAGAACATTCGGTTACCAATGCTGATGAACATAGTAACTCGAAGGATTACATACTCTTTAGTCCGACACGCATGCGCTTGGCTGCAGCCAAAAAGAAGTCTGCAGCAGAAGGTTTGCAGCCGAAGTCCTCTCATGGAAACTTGTCTGTCTCTGTGCTCACTCCTCCACCAGGTCTGGATCTCAGCTCCATGTGCAGCTCTCAGCCAGATGCAGGTGGGATTCTGTCGTATTCCAAGTTGTATTTGCCCAGAAATTAGTGGTGGACCGATACGGGGGTTTTTAACAGCTAGTGCTTATATTTAGAGAGCAGGGGGACCGATGGCTGATGTATAATGCCAATATCACAATTTTTTTCAACTGAAAAATACTAATAATAAATGAGGTACAAGCTTGCTGAACTTAAATGAACATTTATCAAAGCTGTCTCTTTGCACTCTTTATTTTAATCAAATTTGCTGATTATCACACAATGACATAAATAGGCCAAAATTAATACAAAAGCGTTAATACTAAGGCAGTAATACCAAAAAAGTACATCAACAACAATTTACTCTTTCCCACATTGTGTTGTGCTGGTTAACAACTGGTTACTGGAGCTGTAGGTGTGTATTTCAGTGGCATTGTGGGTAATGTAGGATCAACATATTGATAACAGAAGGTCAAAAGTTGCCCCACATTAAATAGATATCAGATGGCATGCAAGTATAAAGATGATGTGCAGGGTGTTTTCCTTTAAGTCATCAGTTAAAAATAGTTAAGTCCTTTCTGAATTAAAATATCGACTCTCAATTTATGTTATTAAAGTGATGTAGCATGTAGATATTGGTCTAAACTTGTTTAACCCAAACTGTCCATTTGAGATTTAATTTACTTTCATGTTCTTTCCCCCCAAAACAGCACACAGCATCCACATGGCTGTTCCTGCTGATCAGGCAGACAAGCTGTTGCTGTCCAGTTGGGGTCTGCCTAAACCTGTGCTCTTGAAGTACGAGAGTCTAGGTGTGAAGCAGATGTTTGAGTGGCAGGCAGAATGCCTCATGATGGGCAAAGTGTTAGAGGGAAAGAATCTGGTTTATTCAGGTAATTAAGCTTTCTTTGTAGCAGGTGTTTGGACCTGGAGCAAAGCAACTCACTGCTAAGATTGGGTTTCATGAAGCTGGATTGTGGCAATTCAACCCTTTAGAATTTTCTATATTTCTGCATAAATATGACCAAAAACATTATCAGATTTTCTGATAATGTTTTGATAAAAACAAAGCCAATAAAGAAATTATTTGCCAAATTTTAAGGAGATCTTGACTTACTGTATTTGCACAGATCTGGCATTAGCTATATCAGACACCTTTAAGATGAATGGGATCATTGAATTGAATTCAAGATCAGTTCCCGACTTCAGATTAATTCTTAAATGAGTCATGCTGTTTTGATTGCTGTTGTAGTTACAAAATGGGGACAACTATAATTTTGGGTGCCCACAAAATGGTTTGCCCATATCATGTATCTGGGAATTTCAGACAAACAACAAATTGCATACTGTAGGCTTCTCCATGTGTAACATAATGACTGTTTAAGTTTTAGAATATGTATATTGTGAGGCCCCACAGAATAGAATGTATTACTCTTAATCCTAAAAATCATTGATTAAATAATATTGTAGGATCATTAAACAAATTACAAGTGTGCTAAATTTTTACCTGAGCATTTAAAAGTTTTAAAATATATTCTTTCTTTTTTCAGCCCCAACCAGCGCTGGGAAGACTTTAGTTTCCGAGTTGTTAATCTTAAAACGTGTGCTGGAGACAAGACGGAAAGCAATATTCATCCTCCCTTTTGTTTCTGTGGCCAGAGAAAAAATGTTTTATCTACAGGTTGGTTTGTATGTTTAGATTTCTTCTTAGTTTACCCCATTACGATAACAAGTGCAACCGGAGAGCATCTTTCTAGACAGTTAGTCATGTTCCTTTCTACGATAACTATGGATTGTAAAAATATATCTTCTTAAAAATGAACTGGACGGTTAAATTGTGTTTTCCTGTGTTTTTATCTTTGTGTCTATTGTGCTTGCATCCAGAATGTGTTTCAGGAGGCAGGGGTGCGAGTCGAAGGCTATATGGGGAGCACATCAGCATCTGGAGGGTTTTCTGCTCTGGATGTGGCTGTTTGTACAATAGAGAAAGCCAATGGACTCATCAACAGACTTATTGAAGAGGATAAAATGGACTTGCTGGGTGAATTACATTGTGGCCGATCAATATTTAAGATGCAATATGATGTCTGTAGTGGTTGACCTGTAACATGACTTCTTTGATTGCACAGGGATTGTCGTCGTAGATGAGCTGCACATGCTGGGAGATTCTGGCCGTGGATATTTGTTGGAGCTCCTGCTCACTAAAGTGCAATATATTGCAAGAAAGTCGTCAGCTGAAAAGTAGGTTGATAAATATATCATGGTATAAAGCTGGACTCGGTGATTATTCTCCTATTGACACGATCCAATAGTTTTAGGCCTGATACTGAAAAAAATGATGTTGCTTGGGGGGAAAAAAGTGACAGCGTGACGTCCCCATGGGCCTTGTAACTCAGGAACCCCAGGAACTGGCCCACTTGTTTTTTATGTTCCAGATCCTCAGCCTTTTCCTGTTCCATAGGACACTGGGCTTTCTTCTATCCATCATGTCCCCTACTGTCACAGCAGACTGTTTCTAGTATCATGTGTGACAGGCCTGGGAAACGCAACTAATTTTTAGCTGTACTGCCAGCAGTGGTAGATGAAGTGCACGAGCCATGTACTTGAGATAAAGTAGAGATAGCCAAGTTAAAATATTACTCCAGTAAAAACCTTACTTTAGAGCGCCACTCGTGTACAAAAGTATTTGCCTTTATATGTACTTAAGTATCGAAAGTAAAGTATACTGATATTTATTATAACTCATGTCCTATTATAATTTTATAACAAGACTCGTAATCAACTAATTTTAGGTGAATAGACTCTAGTGTCAGTCTTGGTGTCACTCTTGGTACATCTTTTAACAGAATGTCATTTATCCAGTTCAAAACAGAGTGGCCTATCCTCTGATTGGTGTGCTTGCTTCTCATTTTTTTTGTTTTTATATGTAACGTTTTATGCATACCAAAGCCAAAAGGAATGACAGATTTTACATAATCTAGTGGGCAAAAAAGTCAATATGTTTGACTTTGAAATGCAGTGAAGTTAAAGTAAAAAGTCACCCATTTATTTTGTTACTGTCCACCACTGATTCCCAGAGGCAATATACTAGAGAGCCTCAGGATCAAGAGCCACTGCTCTCCCAATTGAACCACCCTACCTCCAACAAGGGGAGAGCTGTCGGTTATGGATTGCATTCCCCAGGTCTGGCATCTGAACTACAAGCGATCAATTTTCTGCGTTTCACCTTGCTTGGGGCTCCCAAAATACCAAGCCCAGTCAGGGACAAGGGTGGGGTCTGTGGCACATTTAATGTTTAATGATTTCTGTATTGCAGTCAATACTGATTCTCTCTTGACCCCAACTCCCATGTCTACTGTTAGGAAACTTGAAAAGGAATGTAGCTTGACACATGCACATTATTCTGTTTAAGGGTCATAAATAGCTATGCAATAGTTCACTGTTTTAGATGACCCAGAGGTTGTTTTAAGAGTGCAATTGCGAAAACAGAGTTTTAATGAAGTGAAAATTCGTCTGTCTTTGTTTTTTCTTGTTGAAATAATCATTTTCAGTTATGATGTACGTAGTTGCACATTAAATACAGAACATCAACCATGTCAAACCGTGATCTTCTTCCTCACATAGGTGCTCTGATAACAGTGGTGTACAGATTGTGGGCATGAGTGCCACATTACCAAACCTGGACCTCCTTGCTTGTTGGCTAAGCGCTGAACTTTACCATACAGATTACCGTCCTGTGCCTCTGATGGAATGGGTCAAGATTGGCAATAACATCTATGATGGTGCCATGAAGCTTGTGAGACCATTCACACCTGCTCTCACGGTTAAGGTCAGGATTTAACACCTAACCGACTACCCAACAGAGCACAAGCAGCACAGCTCCTATTAAAGACTTTACTTTTGTTTTCAGGGGGATGATGATCACATAGTGAGTCTCTGCTTTGAAACCGTGCAGGCTGGCCACGCAGCTCTGCTCTTCTGCCCCTCTAAAAACTGGTGTGAAAAGCTGGCAGACAGCATCGCCAGAGAGTTTTACAATCTTTTTCACCAAGGTCTGTATTGAACATTACTTATTAAAATGCTATTATAATTTAGTTAAGATAGTTTAACAATTTAACTGCTTAGCCATGACTGTTCTTTCAACACAGTATATACAGTGTATATTTTTTTATTAGTTTTATTTTATTCTTGCATACAAATGTGGAAATAAGCTGTGCATGTATATGAAAGATTACAGGACATAAAAGACGGATACGCATATGAAAAAATACTTTAGGATATAAGAGACGTTCCTGTCGTGAATGACTAGGGTCCTAGGGTTTTTCCTTTAAATTATCTGTTTTGATTAATTTACTGGACTACTGACCAGAAGGTCCAGGTTTCATGTCCCCCGTACTGCCAAGCTGCCACTTTTGCCTTTGGGCAAGGCCCTTAAGCCACAATTGCTGAATTGTACCTTGTAAAACTGTATCAGCTGGAAAGTCACCCTGGAGAGGACCATCTGTTGAATGCCATAGACACAAATGTTGTGCTGTCAAATTGCTAAAATATTTACCCATTAATCATCCAATTTTGTGGGTTTTTGTTTTGCTAATTACTATTAGACCTACTATTGTCTCCTAAATTACATAAATGTAAAATGTAAATGTGGATTTGCACATATCCTGTCTGAGATGTCAAATAATTCATGTCATTAAGGTAATTATTGGTAATAAAGCTTTCTGCTGCTGCTGAAGAATGTTTCCCCCATTTTCAGAGAAGCAGTCAGAATCTGGAGTGCAGTCTGTGTCACTGAACCAAGAGGGTCTCCAGGATGTGCTTTCCCAGTTAAAGCGCACTCCAGCAGGTCTTGATGAAATCCTCAAGCGCACCGTTCCCTGGGGTGTGGCTTTCCACCATGCAGGTACTTGGTTTACTCTAATCTTCATTATCCACCATCATACAGTATATAACGTCCTTTATACCAGTGTTTCCCTACCATTGTTCCATGAGAAATCATCAGGTGTGCCGTGGAAGATTATCCAATTTCACCTGATTGGTACTCTAAGAGAGCAGTGTGTAGTGTCAGGCAGAACATTTACATTCTCTTCCACTAGAGGGCAGTGAGATATCAACTTTGTGTTGAACTATACAGGCCCAGGTTTCAAATTGAGTAATTAAATTGAGACTAGATTATATTTACATGGCTGTCTGTGGAATGTAAAAATAAATAAATAAAACAAAGTAATTTAATTAGAGGCACTAAGGTGGGCCATCACCCAAGCTGACCCAGGGTCAAACATCACATGCAGTCACAATTGACTGTGCCTGAGGAAGATCAGGAGAAGTGGAGAAAAATATTTTTTATTTGACTGATTTTAGTTCATTCTTGATTTAGGTTTGACGTTTGATGAGCGCGACATCTTGGAAGGTGCTTTTCGTCAGGGTTTCATCAAGGTCCTGGTTGCCACCTCCACTCTGTCCTCTGGTGTAAATCTGCCTGCACGCCGTGTGATTATCAGAACTCCAGTCTTCAATGGACATCTGCTGGACATACTGACCTACAAGCAGATGGTGGGCCGAGCAGGGCGTAAAGGAGTGGATACTGTTGGTAAATAATATTTATAGAGAGAGCTTCTTTTATATAAGAGTATTATAATGTAGTGGATATGAATATTGATGCTACTTTTGCTTGTCGCTCTAGGTGAGAGTGTGCTGGTATGTAAGGAGGCTGAGCGGACAAAGGGCACGAGTCTGATCCAGGGTTCTCTGAAACCCATTAGCAGCTGCCTGGTGAAGCATGAGGGCGAGGGAGTCACTACCAGCATGCTCCGAGCCATCCTTGAGGTTGTAATCATAGTTAATACATTATTATGCAGAAACTTGCCGTATACTCCTAAACTGGCTGTAACTGAACAGTGAATACATTCTTTCTCAAGCGGTACTTTTGAAATGCCTCATATTACTGCTGTATTTTTTACAGTCCGAGCCATTAGAAACTAGGAGTAGCTGGTGCATGATGTCATCATTCCTGGTACAAATTACAGATGATTTGATATTCTAATGGGTTTTTTCTTCATTTTAACGTACATCATTCTCACTTAATTTGGGGAACGTTTGAATCCCAGGTTATTTTGACAGCCCAGTCCAGAAAATGTTTATTGAAATTAAACAATGGTATGTATCTGACAAAGTCATACTTATGCCATCTAAAAACGCCTTTTTATATATATATATATATATATAGTTAGTACCATGCACACATTCATTTTGAACTTTGTAATTCTTCCGGTTGCAGATTATAGTGGGTGGAGTTGCCAGCACACCAGAGGAGGTGAAGCTTTATGCATCATGCACTTTGCTGGCGGCCAGCATGGCATCTGAGCAACCTGACCAGCCCAGAGCAGCTCGTAGCCGTGGGGCCATTGAGGCCTGCTTGGACTGGCTGATGGACAATGAGTTCATTCATATCCAGAAGGAAGAAGATGGTGAGAAGTCAGCAAAGCAGTTCGTTTTATTGTGTGTGGGAACTGTGTGTGATTGTGTTGTTCTCTTACAGTGGAGAAATACTGTCCCACTCATCTGGGCTCTGCCACACTGTCATCATCTCTCTCGCCTCCAGAAGCTCTGGGAATTTTTGCAGACCTACAAAGAGCAATGAAAGGCTTTGTGCTAGAAAATGATCTCCACATTCTTTACCAGGTAGATAAGTCCTCAGCCTTTTCCAGAATGCTGGTCACTACAGACGTGTATGGGAGCCATAATTGTTATAGTTTTATTATGTATTGTAACTTTTCAAAAGTTATATTAAAAAGGCAACAATTGTAATCCAATTCTGCCAAACATATTATTTAGTTTGTCTAATAAAAATGTGTATGCCTCAAACACAGACATTTTTACTTAACATAAACATCAACCAAAATACCAAAATATTATAAATTATAATTACCCAGCTAACATACAACCCCTGGCAAAAAGTATGGAATCACCAGTCTTGGATGAGCACTCATTCAGACATTTCATTCTGTAAAACAAACTCAGATCAAAAACATGATACAATAATAAGGTCATTCCAACGTGCAACTTGTTGGCTTTCAGGAACACTCAAAGAAATGAAGAGAAAACATTGTGGAAGTCAGTGAATGTTACTTTTATTGACCAAGCACAGGGAAAAAAAATATGGAATCATTCAATTCTGAGGGAAAAAAGTATGGAATCATGAAAAAACAGATAACCAAAAGACCATTCAAAATACATCACTAGCATTTAGTTACACCACCTTTGGCTTTTAATAACGGCTTTTCAGTCTCTGAGGCATGGACTTTTCCATGAGTGACAAACAGTATTCTGCATCAATTTGGTGCCAACTCTCTTGATAGCAGTTGCCAGATCAGCTTTGCAGTCGGAGCCTTCTTGTGGACCATTTTTTTCAATTTCCACCACAGGTTTTCAATTGTGTTGAGATCTGGACTATTTGCAGGCCATGACATCGACTGAATGTGTCTTTCTCCAAGGAACGCCTTCACTGTTTTTTGCCCTATGGCAACGATGCATTGTCATCTTGGAAAATTATTTCATCACCTCCAAACATCTGTTCAACTGAAGGGATGAGAAAACTGTCCAAAATCTCAATGTAAACTTTGTGCATCGATAGAAGAATGAACCACAGTCATCTCCCCAGTGGCCTTTGCCTGACATGCAGCCCCATATCATCCAAGGACTGTGGGTTTTCTTCAGGGCAGGCCTCTTCAATAAATCTCACTGGGACGGCCACCAAACAAAAGTTCCAGCATCATCACCTTGTCCAATGCAGATTCTTGACTCATCACTGAAGATATAACTTTCATCCAGTCATCCACAGTCCATGATTTGCCTCTCCTTAGCCCATTGCAGTCTTGTTCTTTTTATGTTTAGGTGTCAATGATGGTTTTCTTTTTAGCTTTCCTTGTATTGAAATCCCATTTCCTTAGGCGATTTTCTAACGGTTCAGTCACACATACATTTGGCTCCATGCTTCCTCCCATTTATGCTTCATCTGTGTAGTTGTACTTTTTCGGTTTTTCAAGACAAATGGCCTTAAGAAGGTTGTAGTACGCTTGGCTTTAACAACCATTCCATGCTGTTTGTATTTGGTCCATATCTTGGATACAGCTGACTGTGAACAGCCCACATCTTTAGCAAACCATGCGTGAAGAGTTACCTTCTTCAAGAAGTTTCACAATCCTCTCTTTTGTTTCAAGAGCCCATTTCTCTTGTTGGAGCCATGGTTCTTGCCACTCCCACTTCGTCCAGCGCCGCTCCAAGGTGTCATGACTGCAGGTGTTTTTAACTGCAGACTAACGAAGCAGATCTACTCTAAGGCAGGTGTCCATTTAGGGAAGGAAATTGACTGGGTGTGTCCTTATTTTCTACCTCCAATTTGAGTGATTCCCATTTTTTTTTTTCCTCAGAATTGAGTGATTCCATATTTTTTTCCCTGTGCTTGGTCAATAAAAGTAAACATCACTGACTTCCACAATGTTTTCTCTTCATTTCTTTGCGTGTTCCTGCAAGCCAACAAGTTGCACGTTGGAATGACCTTATTATTGTATCATGTTTTTGATCTGAGTTTGTTTTACAGAATGAAATGTCTGAATGAGTGCTCATCCAAGACTGGTGATTCCATACTTTTTGCCAGGGGTTGTAGTGTCTGGGTTGTCGTATCAAAGTAGGGCTGTCAAAATAGAAATTTGAACATTTGTCAAATTCAATGACAAAAATGTTAATTTAAATCAGTAAATCTGTACCAGGCTAGATGTTGACAGTTGATGGTTGTGTAATCACATACCAACTCTTCAACACTCCTTATTTCCTGTTGGCTTGCGCTGTAAGAATCCTAGCAGGAACAAATGAGAGTAAGAGCGGGAAAAACATTCTGACAACACCTTCCTGAGATCGGATTTCAAAATAGCCTTTACTAACCTCGTTCTAGACCCTGACTACAGCGCAGGTGCTCTCAGGTTTGAAGCAGCAAGAAATGAAAAAAACAGAATTGATCTGTAAAAATATGTGCCTAATATTGAAAGTGGATGGTGAGAGCTTTCAGAACTTTGAACACAAGCTTTTGCAATCCAATAACTCGTGTTTGCCTAACATGTTTTACAACTACTATTATTACTACTACTATTAATAATAATAATAATAATATCATCTTTATATGCTGAAATACCCCCTGGTGTATGGACCAGAATTTGTGCCAGTTGAAATGCATTAACAAATAGTGGAAAAATACGAAGTGCAATATAGCTGTGTGTTGCTTAATGTTCAAGATACGATCTGTGAAATTCCACGTCATGTGACGTGGACGTTCTGAACACCATATTGTATATGTCCTTGTCAAAGCTATATGGGATACTGTAGTGTTCCGGTATTGACAAAATAGCCAAAATACTGCAGTGTTTCCCGTACACTGATTTATTCGTGCTGGCACACAACATATTGGCAGACACCCTTGTCCGGTATGGCTTACAACTGATACATTCTTGGAAGCTGAAGGCTTGGCAGATCTTTATAAATTGTGTTCTTGATTAAACAAGGTAAGATAAGATGAGATGAAGATAAGATAAGATGAGGTGAAAAACCAAAAACTAATTTTGAATAAATGCTTTTACCTTTTTAAGATAACACCAGTATATGTTGACTGGACCACAATAGACTGGTACCAGTTCTTCTGCCTCTGGGAGCAACTTCCTTCTGCTATGAAACGAGTGGCAGAGATGGTGGGAATCCAGGAGGGCTTCCTGGCACGGTCAGTCAGCGGAAAATTAATCGCCAAAACAGAAAAGCAACGCAGGCAGATGGCCATACACAAACGGTAAAGTTTACATTTACATTTACAGCATTTAGCAGACGCCCTTATCCAGAGCAACCCAACAGTGGCAGCTTGGCAGAGGTGGGATTTGAACCCTGGATCTTTTGGTCCATAGTCCAGTACCTTACCTGCTAGGCTACCACAGTCCATAGTTTAATTTCTAAACTTCTAAGCAAGATTCCTAAAAATGTTTCTTGTTAATCTATGTTTTTTCCCCTCATTCTATCCTGAACGGAGTCATGGAGAGGAGGTCCAAGGTCATCCTGGAACTCACAATTTGCAGGCAAATGCATACCCTGGATTAGTCCTTCACTTAGGTCTGAAAAGGACACGTGGTTGCAGTGTCTTGGAATGTTCCCATGTCTGGCCTTCCATTCCTTAGACAAGGCCAAATTTGTGTCTGTGTGACGCATGGCCCAGACAGCATGCACAGCTGAGCCTGAAACCCGGATCACCGCGCTGGTTGGCTAGCAAATTGCCGCCGCACCACCCGAGTGACCATTCATCTTTGCTATGTTTGCTAAGTTACTGGATTTAATCAGAAAAAATGACAATTCCAAGCACTAGTAAATACACTCTAATTAAACAAAGCAAATCTATAGTTAATATTGTCAGTGTTATTGTGCTG
This sequence comes from Ancistrus triradiatus, assembly GCA_025084515.1. NCBI lineage: Eukaryota > Metazoa > Chordata > Actinopteri > Siluriformes > Loricariidae > Ancistrus > Ancistrus triradiatus. Next base: position 37,477 of record JAJAGP010000885.1, on the reverse strand, counting down.
TCTTGTAGATTTTTCACAACCCTTGTGTTATTCGAACTGGTCAATGAGGAACCTCTTGGAGTCGTGGCAAAGAAGTATGGCTGCAGTCGAGGGCAGCTGCAGTCACTTCAGCAGTCGGCTTCTACCTATGCAGGTTTTTCCTCAGTTCTAACTATTCAAACATTCTGTATAATGACACGTTGTGTGGAGAACTTTAATCTTAATTCATCTTTAAACCTGTAGGTATGGTAACGGGCTTCTGTAACCGACTTGGATGGCACAACCTCGAGCTTTTGCTGTCTCAGTTCCAGAGTCGGCTGAGCTTTGGGGTACAGCGTGAACTATGCGATTTAGTGCGAATTTCTTTGTTAAACGCCCAGAGAGCACGTGCACTCTATAGTTGTGGGTTTGTCACTGTGGCAGACGTTGCTAGAGGAAACATTACTGATGTGGAAAAGTCCCTGAGGAAAGCAGTTCCTTTCAAAAGGTAATATTTTTGCTATTGTTATCATTATTGTAGCTGCTGGTCTTATGACCTTGGTGGAAACCGCTGTCTGTCAGCTCTTGGCCTAGTACTACGGAAATAACACACACAAGAGGATCTCATTTTCCAGCTTAGGTTAATCTGCTTAGTATAACTTAATTTGCTATCTGCTGTAGCTTATTATATGCAACAATATCACTGGACAACAAATTGTACTTTATGGAGTTTGGGCTGCTGATCATGAAAATCACCCTAATATCACATACCACTGTAGATATGACCTATTTGTGTGATTTTTTCCTTCATGATTTAAGTCTCAAAGATGTGCCATAACTGTGCTTATTAAGAAAGCCTCTTTGGATGTAAAATTGGTGACTAACACAAACCCTGGGCTGCTCATATTTGTTGTTTCCCCCTTTTTTTTTTGTTTTTTTGCAACTTCGAAAACTGCTAATAATAAATTACAGACAGTATAACTGAATTTTAATGAACATTTATTTAAGCTATATATGCACTGCCTCTGTTTGCACTCTCTGTTTTTAAAATGAACAGTAAATGAAACGTTTTATTCCACTCTATTATTTATTCCATTATTTAGTCCAGTGTATTCATGCATGATCTTTAATTTCCAGTAGTCCATTTCACCAAATACACAGTGGTTGACTGTTTGGCTGTTCACATATAATAAATGATATGCTAAATAGTACACTGATATACTACAGGTACTGATGTACTACAGAAGCATTTAGACACTTTAATATACTGTTTTGTACAGTAGTGTGATTTGAGACATGATCTTTATCTGTCTGCTGTAAGGAGACTAAAGCTCTATCACCAAATACTATCACTTTCTGTTATGAATGCAGACTTCCTGGTGCCATCTCCTGGTGTGAAGCTATTTTCATTCTAACAGGCAAACTGTGCACATTAACTCTGTTATAGTATTTTTGGTTTTTCATAGAAGTGAGGTAACACTAGGTGAACCTCTATCAATTTTGGTTGGCAGTAGTTTTCTGATGTCTTTATGTTTAGCTCTTTATTTTAGTTCTTAAAAGTTGGCTTTACTATTTGCAAGATAAATAACTGCTCATTACTTCTGTATGTCAGTTCTAAACAGGCAGTGGATGAGACTAAGGAGGAGGTTCAGGAACGCAGAAGCATGCGCTGTATCTGGGTCAGCGGAAAGAAGGCCTTGACCGAGAGTGAGGCGGCGCAGCAGATCGTGTCTGAGGCCCGGCAGCTCCTCCAGCAGGACTTGGCCCTACTTGGAATAGAGTGGAACCCGAACTCTCTCTCACCAGGGGCCAAATTGAATTTTTCTGATCAATTATTAGATGATGAGAAACAAGGCTCTAGGTTACCACATCCTGTGGAACTACAATCTGACGGTTCACCTAAGGTGGACATTAGGACCGAGAGGGACAATGTAAAAGAACCTTCTACATCAGCTGATCAAACTTCTGGGTCTGCCAGAAACTCTAATATAAGTCCTAAAGAGACCAATGCAAATCTGGAAAAGCCCATGGAGGTACTTGCAACAGATTCAGTTAAGCAACGTGCTACAAGCGAGTCATCGAGCTGCAGTACTGAACAGCAGTCTAGTGTGTTACACAAAGTTCTGAAATCAATACATGCTAAAGATAAACCTTCAGAGATGTCATCAGAACATCTGGCAAGGCCTTCTAAAAAAAATAGTGGACAAGCTGCTAATGTACAATGCAGGTCTGGGTTGTACAACGACCATCACTCTGCAAGTCCGTTGTCTAAGCGTAGGAGAGTGGAATGTGATGAAAACAAGTTTCATTCTGATACCATCAGTGAAGTAGGAAAACCACAAGCCACAAATGGAGATTCACTACAGACCCACAAGCTACGAATGATCTCCCAGTCAAATGATTCCATTCATTGTGTGAAAAGACCTGGTGACAATGTGTATTCATCTGGTCATGGGAAAGCGTTTAATCACAGTGTAAATGTGTTTCTTTCGAAAACCGAAACTAAAAAAGGGATTTACAGAACTGCAGACTCTGACAGGAAGAATGCCAGACATGAGATAAAGCATGAAACAGATAAAACGGACGAAACACAACATGAAAGCATGTCTGTGGAGTTTTTGGTGAAGTCAGAAGTAAAATCCAGAATGACATCTGATGTAATACAGGATGCAGAGGCAAAGTGTCATTCTCCAGACTTGTACACAGGAGAGCTAGCAGAATTTGGAGACAGTTTTCAGCTGGACACACAGACTGAAAGAATGTTGTTGCAAGATGACAAATTGCACCATAGCAATGCCAGTTCAAGTAATAATCATGCGTTTAAGAAAACAAATATTCATGTTCGTGTAGAAGATCAAAAATGCAACCAGATCTCTCAAAATGAAGATAAAGATCTTCTCTTGGAGAATAATAATGCTGATCTGAATAAGAGCAATGTTCCAGGTAAACAACCTAATCATGTAACTGAAGCTAAACCCAAGTACAACATTTCACTGACAGACAGCCAAATGGAGAACCTTCTAAACTTTACCAACCAAGGGCCTGAAGAAGAATCTGGTGGAATTCAGTTAAATTCAGATGAACCTCAAGCTAATTCTGACAGTCTGACCAAAGCAATACCTGAACAGCTTTACAATCCAGACAGTCCCAACAGGAGCAGCAGTTTTCTCTTTGATAGTCTGTATGACAGCTCTATCTTGGAAGCCATGGAAGAAGAGGCAGAAATAGCTGAAGAAGTTAAGAACAGTGCTGTAGAAACGTATTCCAGTTCACTGGACACTGCATTAAATGGAGTGGAAAGAGTGGACATGCTAGTGGAGGATCAAGAAGCAGTACAGTGGGGTGAGTCTTCCTTCAACCTGTCAGAATGGGGAGATTCATTACTCATTGGAGAACACTATTTGGAGAAACGGAGCAGTTTTAAGGTTTGTGCTGCACCAAAGGTGAGTTCAGGTGAAGGTGAAGTTCCCCATTACACAGACGATGTGGCTGGGTTACAAGTGTCTCAGAACAATGTGCCTCGTTCAGAAACTGCCGGTGATTCTTCATTTCATATCAGCCCAGGGATGCGAGACATTTTTGACAAGTGGTCTGAACAGTTTTCAACCTTCCATGAACTACAGGAAGCAAATACTAATGTGGAAGAACAGAAGATGGCTTTGGCTGATGATAATCAAGTTAACTTATCAATAACTGATGCACACTGCGAGCTTGATGTGAATCATGTAAATCAAAGAGGCTCAAGGTCAGAGCCTAATTCAGTGAACCATGATCTTGTTCCTCCAACACCCGTATGTGAGCCAGTCACACCCAGAGTCAAAATGACAACTTCTGCTGTACAGTCACCTCTAAATCCCCAAATTGACTTTGAGTCTAGAATGAAGTTAGCTCCAGGTTCTGACCCCAAGCATGATCAGCAATCTTGTATGAAACTGAAAGACATGTCACAGTTGGAGACGTCCCTGACTGATGAGGGTTTTTCACTGCAACTTCCCGAGGATGTCTTTCCTTCTGGCACCAACATTAGCAGCTCAGAAACCTTCTCTATTATTGATGTAGCAAGTGATAAAAGTCTTTTTGCTACCTTTGTAAAGGAGTGGAAGACAAAGAAGAGGTTTTCTTTGGCTGTGGCTTGTGAGAGGAAAGATGGGGCAGCTCAACCTGAATCTGCTATTGGTAGCAAATTCCAAAAAGGTAATTCATGCATGTTAATACAGTTGTGGTAAATTCACATTATTGAGCATGTAAAGTATTTAAGCTTAATTTACCTATTAAATGGTTAGGATGCACACTTGTTTTCTAACCTAGTCTGTCCACCATAAATGTGACATGGTGGCTCAGTGGGTAGCACCGTCGCCTCACAGAAAGAACGTCCTAGGTTTTACCACAAACAAACATTTTGAGTTTGGTTTATATATACTGAGAAAAATCAACACCACACCTGTTTAGAAAATAGTTTAATGACAGTGGCAAAGTCTGACAATAAAAGACTTAAAGGTGCAAATTTGTAATATCGATCCTCCAACCATTACAGTCCAACATTAATTACCTTGGCATACTGCAGCCAGAGCGATGTCCTGCCAAACCTGTATTATGACACTGGAGCAATTTCTTAACTGGGAGAAAGAATGTGCAAAATGATATCCACTACTTCTGTTCTTCTCTCACTACAGAGAAACGAAATTGTCCATGGTAATTTCTCATGTGTAACGTGATGTGATGTAAATGGTGAATGAAATGATCAATGGGGAAATGGAAAAGTTGTCGCTCTGGTGGCATAGAGGTAATTCGCTACCCCACTAGTTTTGAGTCTACTTTGGTGCCTTCCGCCCAAGTTGGGGGTTCCACAGACACATACAGTGGGGCAAAAAAAGTTTTTAGTAAGCCACTGATTGTGCAAAGTTTCTCTTACTTAGAAAGATGAGAGAGGTCTGTAATTTTTAATCATAGGTACACTTCAAGCTATGAGAGACAAATGAGAGAAAAAAAAAAATCCAGGAAATCACATTGTAGGATTTTTAAAGAATTTAATTGTAATCATGGTGGAAGATAAGTATTTGGTCACCCACAAACAACCAAGATTTCTGGCTCTGACAGACCTGTAACTTCTTCTTTAAGAAACTGTTCTGTCCTCCACTCGTTACCTGTATTAATGGCACCTGTTTGACTTCATTATCTGTATAAAAGACACCTGTCCACAGCCTCAAACAGTCAGACTCCAAACTCAACCATGGCCAAGACCAAAGAGCTGTTGACGGACACCAGGAAGAAAATTGTAGCCCTGCACCAGGCTGGGAAAAGTGAATCTACAATAGGCAAGCAGGTTGGTGTGAATAAATCAACTGTGGGAGCAATTGTAAGAAAATGGAACACATACAAGACCATTGATAATCTCCCTCGATCTGGGGCTCCACGCAAGATCTCATCCCATGGGGTCAAAATGATCCTGAGAATGGTCAGGCAAAAATCCCAGAACTACACGGAGGTACCCTGATGAAGTGAAACCTGCAGAGAGCTGGGACCAAAAGTTAACAAAGGCTACCATCAGTACATCAAACACACTATGCCGAGAGGGACTCAGATCCTGCAGTGCCAGGCGTGTCCCCCTGCTTAAGCCAGTACATGTCCAGGCCCGTCTGAAGTTTGCCAGAGAGCATATGGATGATCCAGAAGAAGATTGGGAGCATATCATGTGGTCAGATGAAACTAAAATAGAACTTTTTGGTAAAAACTCAACTCATATTTGGAGGAAGAACAACACCATACCTACTGTGAAGCATGGGGGTGGAAACATCATGCTTTGGGGCGGTTTTTCTGCAAAAGGGGACAGGACGACTGATGCATGTTAAGGGAAGATTGTATTGAGTTGAACTTTTGTTATTGACCAAATACTTATTTTCCACCATAATTTACAATTATTTTTTTAAAAGCTCCTACAATGTGATTTTCTGGATTTTTTTTTCTCTCATTTTGTCTCTCATAGCTGAAGTGTACCGAAGTACTGAAGTGTAATGATGAAAATTACAGACCTCTCTCATCTTTCTAAGTAGGAGAACTTGCACAATCAGTGGCTGATTAAATACTTTTTTGCCCCACTGTTATTGGCTGTGTCTGAGAAAGGCCAGATAGGGAACACCGCCGGGCTGCAACACTGACCTCTTCCAAGCCCTGACTTATGGCCTGGTTCCCCATACAGGATGTGCATTCACCTGCACCCCTTGAATTCCAGGATAGGCTCTGGACACCCCCAGTGACCCTGGCAAAAATGAAGGTAAAAATGATAATTGTAAAATAATTCAGTGTATTCATGTTGAGCGTGGGACTGTGGTTACCTAGTGGCTCAAGTACTAGACTGCAGACCAGAAGGTCCAGGGTTCAAATCCTACCTCTGCCGAGCTGCCACTGTTGGGTCCCTCATCACAGCCCTTAACCCACAATTGCTTGGACTGTAAGACCGTATAAATTGTAAGTCACTCCGGATAAGGGTGCCTGTTAAATGACATAAATGTTAAAGCCGTTCTTTGTTCTGTGTTTAGCAACTACCCCAATGAGGAAAAGACGAAAAGATGGTTTTGTCCTAAATGGGCATGGGGATCTACTTGTAACGGGCATATCAATATGCTGGGGAGGCAAGGATGCTTATTTTGTGTCTCTACAAGAGGAGCTCACAGACACAGGTACTGGTTATGTTCTTTAGTTTTTCTCAGTTTTATTATTTTATTATTAAAAAAATTGTATCATCAAACAGGTATAAGTGCGAGCTTAGCACCACCGCCACTTGATGAAAGTCTGGCAGTTGGAGAGAGGCTGCAGAATATTCAGGCCTGCTTGGTTAGGTCTTCAGGTGCTGATGGAGTGACCATAACTTATGACTTTATACAAGTGTACAAGACCCTTGTTCTGGCATGTGGACTTTCAATAAGGGGTGTATTTGAGGACCCAAAGGTAAATTGGTTGAATATCAAATTTATTTTATTTATTTTTTTGACTGACTGAAATCCCAATCTGAACAAAATTCTCATATCTTCTAGATTGCTTGTTGGCTTCTGGATCCAGGTTCCAAAGAACGCACTCTGCACAACATGGTGACAAACTTTGCTCCTCAGGACCTGCCTTTGTTGGATGGGATTGGTCCTGGACAGGGTGTGGAAAGTTTGGGGATATACGGAGACCCCGGTCAGTCTGGACGATACAGAGCAGCCATAGAATCTGTTCTCATCTTCAGAGTCATGGCACAGCTTAACATCCTCATGGAACAAGATGGATTCTTAGGTGCTGCACATTAGGCTTGACTTACGCTGACGGAGTTGGTGTAGTTAGGATAATAAATCTCATTGGATGGTTATGTATTGATTTGCAGATGTGTTCCGGAGAGTGGAGATGCCCACTCAGTACTGCTTGGGTCTGCTGGAGCTAAATGGTATTGGGTTTAGTGTGGCTGAATGTGAAGCTCAGAAACATGTCATGCAGGCTAAGCTCAGTGACCTGGAATCACAGGCCTACCAATTGGCAGGTCACAGCTTCTCACTGACCCGCCCAGAGGACGTTGCTGAGGTCTAGTTCAGCCATATTTCAGTCAGCAGTGACTAATGTCTATATTTTTCTTTTGGATGACTAAACTGAATAACTCTGTTGAATTGACACTTTCAGGTCCTGTTCGTTGAACTGAAGCTACCTCCAAATGGTGATTTGAATTGCCTAAAGAATAAAAAGACTCTGGGATACACAAGAAGGGCAGGAGCAGGTGGCCGCATTAAACTTTCCAAACAGTTCAGCACAACTAAGGTATGTAGTCCATATTTTAATTTTGTCTTTGTTTAAATTTAAACATGGATCCAGATTACACTGCCTAATGTAATTTCCTTTCCCATTTAACCAGGATGTACTGGAAAAGCTCAAGCCATTGCATCAGTTACCAGGAATCATTCTAGAGTGGAGGAGAATAACAAATGCTATGACAAAGGTGGTATTTCCCCTGCAACGAGAGAAGACTTGGCACCAGAAACTAGGGATGGAGAGGATATACCCAGTCTCTCAGTCTCACACAGCCACAGGTGGGAAGTGAGAAAAGATAATGCCTTTTTTCTACAATATATTAAATTGTAGACTTTGTGGTTCCTCAAAAGTGTTAAATAAACAATTAGTAAATCCCTCTGAACTTCCAAACCAACATGTCCACACTTTACCCTGCTAAACCACCCTGACACAATTTCTGTCAGGATAATGGAATCATACTAAAATGCTATGTTTTATGACTTTATACCACAGTGCTAAGTCGAGTGGGGAATTTTCCAGTGCAATTTTTAGAATTCCTCATTATGGCCACTGATGCTGATAGCGACATTAAATGAAGAAAAAAAAATGAACTTCCTCATTATAGATACTGGTCAAAGTTGCAAAGGTTTTTTTTTGTATGAGGATTCAAATTAATATCCCAAAATTTAATTACAGTATAGTCAAGCTCCTTTCTAAACATCGTGTTCCTGCAAATGATTCATATAACGGGAGCCCTGCAGTATATCCCTCCCTCATTCTGACCTCTTAAACTCTTCATAGTTTTCATAATGTCAGCATCCGTCCCTCAGGTTCCCAGTAAATGTTTCTTGCTGTGAGTGCATAAGTGTAAATGGAAAAAATAGTAAAACAGCCTCCCTTGTCTCACAGCGAGTTTGTTCACCAATTGATCTTGTAACACTGGACAACAAAGTTTTGCTTCACGAAGAAATGTGTGATTATGACAGACAATGTCATGCTGAACACAAAATGTCACGTATCATGTTTGAATTCTGAATAACAGTAAAGAAGTTAATCGTTGTTAATTAATCTCCTTTCGATTTCGACAAATCTAAAGTGCCTTACCAGGTCACTTAATTATCTCTGTGTTATCAGATGAGTATAACAAAACATAAACGCTTCAACATCTGCCTCATCTAGGCCCTGGTGTCGTGGCTGAAGGCAGATTGGGGTGTTGGGTACATTTCCTATTTTTAAGAAAAAAGACAAATACATCTGTCAAACAGAATTAACAGTCCGTCATGTGATCCTTCTGTTCTCGCAATATCATTGGGACTGCAAATGGCTTGGACTTCTTGAGTAACTCTGAGCCAAACTCTCAGCTGGACTGCACGTTGCACAACAAATATGATGAGCCCGGAGTTTGTCTTGGTCACCAATTTTACATCCGAAGTCAAGCTCATAGGCTTTCTTAATAAGTCCAGTCACGGTATGTCTTCAAGTCTTAAGTGTATACTCGCCACAGGTGTAAAAGTGTATATTACAGCTGTTGTGACTATTCACAAAACATTTCGCCTGTTTTAAATCCTTCTGAAGACAGTAAATCCTATTGCTAAGTGTAGTCACTATGCTATTGCCTGAAGAACGTGTCCCACAGCAAGCAATCTGTAAATGTAAGCAGCATTTATAGCCTGTCTGCCAATATATAACCTAGTAGAAATTACAATGGGGGGGGGGGTAGGTTATATATATAAAATTGTACATGACAAGAAACTTTCTAGGTGACTTTTGTAATCCGTAAACGCGTAAAAATGTTCTTGGTGATAGGAAGTGAAAGTGGCAGATGTAGACACACTTCTTTCGGTTTCGTGAGTCAGTATGTTGGTTTAGTGTTTTGTGTAGCAGAGAGGGGGATTAAATACCAGAAATACCATTATAGTCAGAAGTCGTATTGCAGGATTTAACTGTGTATTAAAAACATGCATTATGGATTACTAGAGTGTTTCTGATTCATATCCAAGTTGTCATATTTTATATTCTAAAAAGCTGGTTTTGCATTCCATGTCTTTTGTCCTGTGTAGGCCGGGTAAGCTTCACTGAACCCAATATCCAGAATGTGCCAAAAGATTTTGAAATACAAATGCCAACTCTTATTGGAGAAAGCCAACCATCACAGAACAACATAGCCAGTGTCTCCAGCAAGAACCGGTAAGGTTATATTAATAATGGGGCAGAACAAAAATATCTCATCATTTGTAAATGGATATTCTGCAATACTATTCTGCAATGGAAGAGTCACACAGCAGAGGCTAAACAATCATGGTTCATAGGAGTTTGCAGTTGTCATGAACAATCCTGACCTATGTTAAATAGCTACCGAAGTTTCAGTAGTGTAATATCATTTCCCTGAGCTCTGCATTCCTTACAGTAATTGGCCAATCCTAGCTTTGTTCGAACTCATGACATCTTAAAGTCTTCATGACACCTGGGGAATTTACAGCTCAGCATGAGCTAACATGAGGAAAGAACATGAGGAAATAAAAATGCTAGTCAAAGGGGTCCTTCCTTCTTCATGTGAAATGACCAGTTTAGATTACTGGTAAATATAATTATCTATTTTTAACTAGACTCTGAATTTTGCATTGAGAATGCTTATGTTTATTATCATATTTTTCCATATATCATTAGTCCTGATACTTTATTTCTTCTTTAAAAACGTCGTGTCAAATCAAAGACATCATTAACAAACAGTCCAGATCTGTCTGATTTGAAATTCTTTGGTGGAAGTGTTTAAAAAATGACCATTGCATTTTTTAACACCAGAGGGCACAATCATACGTCATATATGGCATATATTCTGTTCCACAATGGAAACTGGAGAGATTTGAGATGTTTAAAGATTTGTATAGCGCTTTCCACACACACAATTAATACAAAAACGTGTTTGAGACACTGAGATTAATGACAGGGTCTCAGCCTTGCCAAAGAGGGAGGCAAAAGCAGGAAGCTGTTCAATAAAGTTTTTTGAACAATAAATATTTGACATATTTTAACACCGTGAGCTTGCTTTCTGCGATTTTCAATTTAAGATAGCTATTAGTCATTTATATTTCTAGTTATTAAAATTATTTTAATTGCATAGGACTACTTTTTTTAATACAAGAGAATGTGCATCATTTATTATTTGGCCCTGAATATAAGGCACAAATTACATCTCTTTTGTCCAATTTGTGGTGGATGTTTTGATTTGTATTAGGGCTAAAATATTCCAAACCCGTCATCACCTGTCATCACTGATCAAACATTCTGACAAATCTCCGGAGAAGGGGATGCCTTTTTCAGTCAGCATGAGGCATGCCTTTGTTCCTTTCTCAGGTAAGGAATCGTTTATTAGCAGGTTTATCTGAAAATCCTCAAGCAGCTTCGGCTTGACCTGTACAATCCATGTTCACTAGGAGGACTAATTCTGGCTGCGGACTACTCCCAGCTGGAGCTTCGTATCCTGGCTCACTTGTCTCGAGACAGAAGGCTTCTTCAAGTCCTCAACAGTGGTGAAGACGTTTTTAAGAGCATCGCTGCAGAGTGGAAGATGGTGGATCTTGCGGGGGTTGATGACTGCATGAGGCAACAAGCAAAGCAGGTGAGATGTGGCCAAGTGTGATATGATTCACTGCAAGTTCTAAATGTGCAGAGGTTTTGATGATCTCATTGGGAAATTCAGTTGAAACTGGCTGAAACTGTGATGTGTGTGTGTTATTAGAATAAGTTACAATATAAAAAAACCTATTTTCACACCTGCTGAATGGAAAGTTGGTGACAGTTCTAATTGCACATTCACAGAATGTTTTTCTTCCTAAGGCAAAAAATGTAGACACTTTTTTGTTTAACCGTTCAGAAACCGTGTGTGTGTGTGTGTATATATATATATAATTTAATATACAGTGGGGTAAAAAAGTATTTAGTCAGCCACTGATTGTGCAAGTTCTCCTACTTAGAAAGATGAGGTCTGTAATTTTCATCATAGCTACACTTCCAACTATGAGAGACAAAATGAGAGAAAAAATCCATGAAATCACATTGTAAGAATTTTAAAGAATTGAATTGTAAATGATGGTGGAAAAAGTATTTGGTCAATAACAAAAGTTTCACTTAATACTTTGTAACATAACCTTTGTTGGCAATGACAGAGGTCAAACGTTTCCTGTAAGTCTTCACCAGGTTTGCACACACTGTAGCTGGCATTTTGACCCATTCCTCCATGCAGATCTTCTCTAGAGCAGTGATGTTTTGGGGCTGTCGCTGGGCGACACCGACTTTCAACTCCCTCCACAAATTTTCTATGGGGTTGAGGTCTGGAGACTGGCTAGGCCAGTCCAGGACCTTGAAATTTTTTTTTTACGGAGCCACTCCTTCGTTGCCCGAGCAGTGTGTTTGGGATCATTGTCATGCTGGAAGATCCACCAACATTCCCTCTTCAAAACTCTCACTGATGGAAGGAGGTCATGGCCCCATTCATTCTTCCCTTAACACGGATCAGTCGTCCTGTCCCCTTTGCAGAAAAACAACCCCAAAGCATGATGTTTCCACCGCCATGCTTCACAGTAGGTATGGTGTTCTAGGGATGCAACTCGGCATTCTTCTTCCTCCAAACACGACCAGTTGAGTTCTTACCAAAAGTTTTATTTTGGTTTCATCTGACCACATGATATTATCGCAATCCTCTTCTAGATCATCCATATGCTCTTTGGCAAATTTCAGACGGGCCTGGACATGTACTGGCTTAAGCAGGGGGACATGCCTGGCACTGCAGGATCTGAGTCCCTCTCGGCGTAGTGTGTTACTGATAGCCTTGTTAGTTTGGTCCCAGCTCTCTGCAGGTCATTCATCAGGTCCCTCCATGTAGTTCTGGGAGTTTTGCTCATCGTTCTCATGATCATTTTGACCCCACAGGATGAGATCTTGCGTGACCAAATACTTATTTTCCACCATGATTTACAATTAAATTCTTTAAAAATCCTATAATGTGATTTACTGGGTTTTTTTTTCCCTCATTTTGTCTTTCATAGTTGGTGTACCTCTCTCATCTTTTTAAGTAGAACTTGCACAATCAGTGGCTGACTAAATACTTTTTTGCCCCACTGTAGGAACAAATGTTTGCAAATCAATGGTATTGTGCTTATTCCCACAGATATGTTATGGAATAATCTATGGCATGGGAGCAAAGTCATTAGGAGAGCAAATGGGCATTGATGAAAATGACGCTGCCTGTTACATCGAGACATTCAAAGCCAGATACACAGGTAAATAAACTTGGAGACTTCATTATATGTTCAAGGTTTCTTATGACTTTATTTTCATCAAAGGCATACAGGCATTTCTTCGTGAAACTGTGAAGAACTGTAGCAAAAATGGCTTCGTCAAGACCTTGCTCGGCCGAAAGAGATTTCTCCCTGGGATCAAGGATTCCAATATGTACATTAAGTCTCACGTAAGGTTCTCCATTCTCCAGAGTCCAGATTGTCATCAGAAAGCAAGCAGGTTGGATGTAAATCAGTCAAACTTTTCCTTTTCAGGCAGAACGACAGGCCGTGAACACAACAGTTCAGGGTTCTGCAGCTGACATCGTCAAACTGGCTACTGTCAATATCCAGCGCAGACTTGAGGAGGCGTTTCCTGGTGTGCCACTATCGCATCAGCACCAACAGAGTGGAACAGGTACCGTCCCAATTTCTCAATACTTCAGATGCTCCTTAGATGTCTCATCCTTCCATCATGTTGTCAATGACTGACTCCGTCCTCTTCGGATGTTTTAGAACCGAGTCATATTCACATGACTGATGTTACATGCCTTTAATTATCTTCATTTGGCTAGGAGGAGCTGAATTTTCTCGATTGGGTGGGTAAACATGCCCATTTCAAACTTCCGTCCATATAGATTACAAGTATTTTTCCAAACACTTGATCTTTAGGACTAAAAGTCTCAGTGTGAGATGGTGAGCTGTCATCTGTGCATACAAAAAGTTAACTTCTTATGTTTGATCCATGTTCCAACTCCCTCCAGATCTGGGGATTTTAAGACTTCGTGTTGAGAGTTGCTATCTGATATTGTTTATTTCCACAAGCAGATAAAGGACGGTGTAGAGCTCGGTCAAGACCTCCCCGAGGAGCTTTCTTTATTCTTCAGCTGCATGATGAGCTGATATACGAGGCTGCAGAAGAGGATATCATTCAGGTCTGGGGGTGATTTCACAACAGGTCTAAAAATTAATTGGAAGTGACTCTGTGCTTAACCTTCTATCTTTATTGGCAGGTTGCACAAATTGTGAAGCGTGAAATGGAATGTGCTGTTAAGTTATACGTCAAACTCAGGGCTAAAGTTAAAGTGGGACCAAGCTGGGGGAACCTTCAAGAGTTGGATATCTAACACGCGGTTAAGACCTTTTACTAAAGGTGCTGGTGATCAATGTCAATGTAAAATGATTTACATGCACTCATGAACATGAACTGCTGTTTTAATCTCACTACATGAGCTCCTCCATTTTTAAAGAAAAGATTAATCATGAATATTAAGTACAATTTTGCATTGTAAAAATAAACAATAAATTAAATCTTTTGTCACTTTTTACTGAACAAAGAACTAATTCAGAGAGCCCATAAGGAAACAGTCATGTATTTGGTTGGTGGACACCATATTTCCCTTACAGAGTATTTTGCATTCTCTCTTTTACATGGTATTCAGAGTTTTCCCCCCCCAACGCTTGGCGGTGCAAATTTTGTGGGAGTGAGATTTGCTAGTACAATTAGCTTAAGATAGAACTTTAGTTTCATGCCAAAGAGGCAGATGTGAGTATGAGAATTCACACACCCCAGAAAAATCTTGCTGCAGGATTAACTTTAGCAGAGCTGATAGAAGAGCAAAAACACCAGCACGCCATTCCAGGGACCCTTATAAGTCCCATTGGTAGATAAGGTTCACTATAGTTCTCTGTAATGAAGCAAACATTAAGCACAGGCTGGCAAACTGACTACCAACCTCTACACAAAACTATATAATGAAGTTTGACTGTAACTGACAGAATGCAGAAATACAGAGCTGGCTGCAGTTCATCAGGACAGAAAGGTGCGCACAGTGCCCTTCACCAGGCCTCTACATATGGGACACTTGCGTAGTGAAGGAGCACATTCCTTGCAAACGACCAGGTGCCCACAGGGAATAAAGACAATGTTGACCTCTTTATCCATGCACACTTTACAGGTGCGCTCCTCCTGGAGTCTCCTCAGCTGTTCCTCCATGGGCAAGTCTGAAATGAAAGTGGAGCGCATTAATTCAGCTGTAACCACTTCAACGTTTCTCACTCTTTCAGGGCAGGATCTGTATCTGATTCCCTTAGTGTGAGAGCTACAAACTGAAGAAAAAGCTAAAACAAAACAAAACCTGAGTATACCTGAAAGATCTTGACTCGGTGATGCAGCTTCATTTGCCTGGGCTGGAATTGCAGTGAAAAGAACATAAAACGGATTGTCAGCATTACGTCGTGATGCAGATTTGCTGTGGAATTGCTGTGGTCTAAAGCATCACCTTCATTCTTCTAAGGGAATTTCATTCATGTGTTCCTAGCTGTGACACCAGTGTAATGTTTTTACAAACAAGGACTAACACGGAACACTTAGACTTCAGACATTGTATACAAAAAAAAACTGAACATTTAAATACCCATTAGCTCTCTTAAGAGGAACACGTCGTTCTTTTTAATCCAGTTGCGGAAGACCTCGGCTGCCGCGTTCCCTTTCGACAAGACCAAGTCGATGAGTTGTCCCGTCTGCTGCTTAACTGTAGCGCAGCTGCGGATGGTATCGTACTCCTTCTGGGCAATGACGTTCTCCTCCAGGAGGTGGTCCATTAAGCTCTGCACGCTTTTCAAACGCTGAGTCAAGGCAGCGTGATGCTTCTTCAGAAACGTAAATCCATCTAAAAACATAACGCAAATCAATAAGTGCCAAGCATCATACTACACAATTTCACTGGATTTTTAGTCACTCGATTTATCCTAGCTGGGCTGTGGGAGGGTCTGAAGCCTATCCTGGAATTCACAGGCGACCACTGACTCAGGGCTTACAAGGGATCATGCAGTGCAAGGGAATTCTCCCACATCCAGCTTTTCCTCCCTCAGACATGGCCAATTGTGTCTGTGGGATGCTAAATCAGGCTCAAAGGCACCACTACACCAACTACACTTAGGACACTGAAGTCTAAAATAAGCTGATTCAGAATAAATTTTTCCATTGATTGTACATCATATCACTTGTAAGTCGCTCTGCACAAGAGGATCCGCTACCCGACTCTATAAACTATACTGAAGAACTTCAGTCCAGACATACCTGAAGCCATTTCCTCTGCAAAAAGTTCTCGCTCCTCCTCTCTTTTCTCGTCCTCTGCGCTCAGCAGGTCGGACACCAGTTCCTGTACGGTCTTATAGTTCTCTCCACTGGTAAGGATTTTGCTCTGGACCGTCTGTTTCACTAAATTGCGATCAAAGCCCATCTCTAAGGCCGACTTCACCACTGGTGTGTTCATCATTACAGCATCTTCTGAACGCTCCTCTCCGGGACCCAAATGTACAACTAGACAACAGTGAGTAAATCAGTTAGTACATCCACTTCATTCAGTAGTGCAGTTATGTAGGACTTTATACAACTCTTACCAGGTGGATCAACAAATTCTCTCGAGTCTCCATTGGTCAACAGCTGTGAGAAACATTAAAATTTGTCATGTATTAAAGCTTAAAATAGCTTTAAAAGGAAATTACTCAGTATGAACTCGCAACACACCTGTTCAAACAATCTTGGAAATCTCGCCTGAATCTGGTGGACAAACTCTTGCCCCTTTTCTTGCAATAAGTACTCACACCTACAACAAACAGTGGAAATAGTTTAAATTACAACCTAGAACCTTTGAAAATTAACTTTGGTCTGACCAAAACCATGACAGTCAGAAGCCTTGCTCACATGTACTGGTCATCTATCAGCTGCTTGAAGGGTTCTCTATCCCCTTTGTTCATTTTTAGAAGAACAACCAATAGCTGTGGGGCTGTTCATGTGGTTGTCATGTCTTGTCTTGTGGTTGTGTGCACCAAGAACGCCATTTGAAAAGCAGTTAACTGGCATCCAAAGAATGAGCAAGTAGTAGTCTGACAGGTTTAAATTAAGCAATCCATTAGATCTGGAGGAATCATAATTTACTGCAAAGCCACTGGCAACCAATGCAGTTTTGTTTTTGGTTTGCTCAGCTTATGCATTAGCCACATCTCAGATATTTGAGCCATCTTTCCTACTGCCAGTGTAACACCAGACTGGATTTTAAAACCATGTCATTAACTATGGAAACATTGTGTGAACACAGCCCAGGGATAAACATCTGAGTGGACCCATGAGCAATTTACTCCTACACTTACTTCACTGGTAAATTAGCGTGTTTGAGCAGAGACACTGACACCTACTGAGGTGTCCATGTCTTAAGTAATGATGTTGTTAACCCTTCACTGTGCTAAAGGCAAGTAAGATGACTAGCAGGTGAAAATTGGATTCATTTAAGAAATGGTGGAGCTCAGAAATTCTTCATTAAATGAATGACAGTCTAATGCTTGAATGAGCCAGTCACTCACAAACCACTGAGAATGTAGCAATAAATAGAAAGCCAATGCACAAAGTAAACTCAAGTAAACTCGTGCAGCAATGGCTTCGGAAACAAGACATAACTGTATTCATGAATGTAAAAACAATAATCAAGCATTCTAGTCACCATCAATTTTGCCCAAGCTCCCTTTAATAAGCTACAATTATGCTCTTAGATGTGGCTGTTTGAGTCAAACCTCCAATCTTTTGATGACAGCATGAAACTTTATCTGCAACACCCCAGAGAGGCTTGACAGTGCAGCTTAAAATGAACTTCTAAAATACTCTGGTCACATTTGCTTGGTTTAAAGAACCACTGCAAGTAGTTACATTTCTAACAGGAGTGCTTTGCACGCATGTTACTGATGTTTACTGGAGTATTCTCAGTAAATCCTGAAATTCATCCTACATTATAATTTTAAAAAAAAGGGTATGGTTTTTTTGTTTCTATAGAAAGTAACTGCCACTTTTTTTTTTACCTTGGAAACCATTTGGCATGTTCTACCCATGGATCATCTCCCGATTCCCAACATCTGAGTCCACCATCACAGCAAAAGCACTTCACGTCATCATTGCGCCCTGTGAATAAACAATAGTTATTTGACCTTCTGTTTGCAGTGGAAGGTGTGCTAGATAAATACCAAAAGCTCAAGCTTAAAAAACCCCATTCTTACCAACATAATAAAAGCCAGCCTTAGCCAGCTGGTCTGGTCGGACCGGTATTCTTGCAGGCCAATTGACAAATGTAAGCAGCCTTTCGTCACACTGCTGCATGGCTGGGTTGGACACGTTAGCCAGCCCACCATTTGCACCAAGAGGGACATTATCAGCACGGTCACCTCTCACGAAGCGGCAGTTAGGGTAGTGCCTCTGGTGTTCAGACACAGCCCTATCTCCAGGCTCCCAGTTGCTGAGCTGCCCACCACAGCTAAAGCATGCCACTCTGTCACCCTGGCCAAGATAGTAAAAACCAGCCTTGGCGAGTTCAGCAGGAGTGATCGTGGTGAGGGTCCAGTTTTGAAAGGTTTCCAGACGATCCTGCTCACGGCGCATGCTCGGATTGTGGCAAGCAGGTGGCCGTTGATGGGACACGTCCTCCATGCCACGAGATGAGAGAGGACTGGAGGGGGCCAAGTTGCCGAAGCCCATGTTAAGGTATCCGGCCTGCTCTTCTGCCTGACCTCCGACTGCAGTGGTATTGACTTGAAGTATGGCCAGACCGCGGAGAGGAGAGAAGGCTGAATGGGAGGAGGACAGAAGGTTGGAGGTGGAAAGCAAGCTCTGGATGAAGGTGCAGTTGGGAGAGAGCTGCTTGTGCCTCTCCACCGGACATTCTCCTGATTGCCAGTTTTCAGCGCTTATATTACAACTAAAACACTGGACTCGATCGTTTATGCCAGTGTAGTAAAAGCCAGCACGGGCAAGACTCCTCTCAGTCACTGGTGACGAAGAGGGAAACTTTGCGAAGGTTGAGATACGAAACAGTTCGCTCGTGTTATCATACTGTAGGTCTGCAGGTGCACTGTTATGACACAGACCCCTTAAGAAAGGACTATTTTTTAAGATTTCCATTTAGGTGGAAAAGAGGGGTGTCCCGCAGGGAGAACAGGTTTAGTCTTCACATCCAGAATCTTAAGTGCACATACAGGCAAAACTTTAAAATTAGGATGGTACAGAAAACAAAACTAAAACACGGTATGCAGCTATGGCCAAGTGACTTAATTACAGCATGTTAGTCACTACACGCTCTGATTGATGAGCTTGCATAACCTTTGTAACGAACCATAAACCCCAAATCAATCACCTTCAAACACCTGATGAACGCCTGATGGAACTAAACACAAACTCGACCTCCAAATGGAAAACTTAACAAAACATGCCAAGTGTTAGAAAACTATCACTTCAAATAAATTAAGTGAAGTTTAAACATAAAAACAAGGTGGTTGTCCACATTCTTTCATCCAGGATCACAGACAAATTTGAAAAAAATATCCTGGCAAGCTCTCATCTTTAAACGAGGCATTGTATGTTAGGGACACCACTGAACCCAAGCTAAACTAAATATTTATTAGTTTGTTACTTTCTGGATGTGAAGAATAAAAACGTTCTCCCTGTTGGACATCCCTCATGTTGGTGTTTAAGTATCCATGCCAAAAGATTTACTTCAATTATGAAAAAATATTGAAATTCGTAAAGAAAATGAACTTGGCTGGAAGTCGGTCTTCAGTGAGGATTTACCTAGGGATGGAAAAAAAGCAGGAACATTTAGTTGTACGTTTGTTGCAATAAAGATGAATGATTTAGCACAGTATACACAAGTCTGTTTTACTGCATGGCAATATCAGGCTGTGCAACCTGTACTCTGACTTGCAAAGCGTTCACGGTTCACGTTACTCCTCATGTCACAGCTATAACATTACTTCCTGGAAAACGACTGAAAAAAGAACTGCTAACACTTGTATGCAACTACACAATTTTCCAATTGCACTCACTATTATTATCCATGTCAAGGTTGAGGTTTGCTTTGACCTGCCAATCACTTTAGTTTTGTCTTTGGCATCAACCTTTACAGTAGTAGCACAGATCTTTTTTAAACAGAAAGTGAAACCAATGGACATTTTAAAATATATATAAATTGGTAAACCTGCGAAGGATTTAACCAAACTAACCAACTGACCCATGAATCACCCCTTGATAAAATTTACTGTAAAAACAAGACAGCACAAAGAATTCCATAATGAACTGACATTAAATCCATATTCCTCTACTAATAGGTTTTTCACATTGTTTTTCCTAATTCTCTTTAAATACAGTTTTGTTCTTCAGTTCTAATGTTTAACCTGTCTAACTGCCTTGCCAGATTCAGCAGTTGGAGAATTAGTCAGTCAGTCCACTTCTGCTTTGTGAGAAGAGGAACACCAGTCAGAAGTGAGCAAAGTTACATTTACAAAGCCTATGTTTTATGGATATAGACTGGATAAGGAAATTCTTTATTTGCAATGAAGCTCCCCTTGATTCTTAACTGTGAAGTTTTAAGTCACTCACCTCAATGGTTTGCTCAGTAGTCACCGATTCTGTGACTTTAACCAGTGTTTTTATACCCAAGCCATAACTCGTGAATCATTGGTAAATTCCACGATAAAAATGTCAAAAGGGAATGAAATTTACCATCTGACATGTCACTGTAGGATTACACAAAACTTTCCATCTTTCAATCACTGCAGCCAGTCTCCTCCTCATTACCAGTAACACCTACCCTCCTGTTGTTTTCAGATTGGGAAGCCCCTTAAAACCATTTATACAGTATTTTATAATCATTTCTCATCACCAGCTGTTGCATTACGTATTTTAAGCAACCCCTGTCCGGCCAAATATGACTATGTCTGTCCAGTCAGACCTAAAATGTTGGCTCAAGACCCATCAAGATTTCCTCATCCATTCAATCCTGTTCACATTCTATGGCTGGTCACATCTGACCAGAACTGTACAGGTGTTACAATGAAACCAGTTAGCATTATTGCGTGTAATTATCTGCATTGCCTGGATAAAGTCATGAAGGCTTGTGTCAGAAACCAGTGATAATATAGTAATAAACTGATTGGCAAAAACTGATTGGGGACTGTGGTGGCTTAGTAGCTAAAATACTGAACTATGGACTCAAATGTCTAGGTTTCAAATTCCACCTCCTGCCAAGCTGCCTCTGCTGGGTCCTTGAACTATGCCCTTAATCTCCAAATGATTAGACTGGAAGAGTATCAGCTCTAAGTCACTCTGGATAAGAGTGCCTGCAATGACTAAATGTACTGACAGGAACACAACTGGAGGGTTAAATAGTATAAACTATAACACCATATTTTAAAAACCTATCAAAGAGCAGTGTGGTCTACAATACTAATATATGGAATTTGTAAATGGTTCTAACATCCTTTTTCTCCACTGTACTGTTAATCAGTCATACCAGAGAAGGTTCCTATTTCCAGAGAAACAAAACTTCCCTAATGACTAACACCATATTGAGATGTACATAAAGCACATTCCTTTTAAAGGTAGTTCACAAAATTCTTAGGGGGTGACTTGAAATTCCAGCCTGGCATATTTTTAGTTTGTCTCTTCAGAGTTGACTGGGCGCCTAATTTAAATATAGCCACATCAATTAGAAATTAGTTTTTTTTTTATTATTCATTAAAGCGTTTTTTTTTTTCTTTAAATCTCCAAAAGATGTGCTTATGATATTAAGTAAATATATATATAAATTATATATAACTTGTGTTAATATACTACATGTCTGGGTGGAAAAAAGGATCAGAGCATACTGGGAGGGCTGTACTGAACAAAAGGAATCATTCAAAAAAAAACAAGTCACACAAAAAACCTCCCTCAGAATCCGGTTGCATACCGTTTCCCTTACACGTTTTTTTACATTTATCTCAACTATCAGCACAATGCAAACGTGCTATTAAACTATAAATGAGTAAACAGCTGTAAAAACAACGTGTAAAGACCTTTGCCTAAATGTTAGGTAAAATACTGGGTGTTGCCTAGCTAAAGCAAAAATTAAGTTATATTCCAATTTGTATAATACAGCACTATAGTACGCATATATCACAAATACAGAGTACTAACAAGGTCTAGTTTTAACGCTATCTTTAGGGTACAAGAACGAGCTTTGGAACACAACCAGAGGAAAAGAACAACAGCTTCTAGCTCAGTCTCCATTTTGAGTGCTTCCTCACGGTACATTATAAACACGCGCGTTTCAGTTAGTGGTGACATGGCAAACGCTCTCAATGGCTAAATTATCAGACAATAATGCAGTAGGTTGTATACCCAGACACTTACCACAACTGGACTCGAACCACAGACGTTGGAAACATACCCATGAAGCTAGACGACATTGGAACAAAATGTCTCGTCCTTATAAATCGGTGACGCCCCGTGAAGCAATGACGTCTCAAACCTTTTAATCGTGTAAAACATTGAGATAAAAACCATTTCATAAATACATAAACTGCTTTATTTCAATTTTATTCTTAGGTAAGTTACAACGTGAGCAACCTTGACTAATAACTGTAGCGCTGACTGAGTGAAGAGAGCTCACTAAAGCTAAAGCATTGGGCCAAATCTGTAAAATATTGTAGGAAACTAAAATTTACAAAGTACACTATATTAAAAACGTTTTTAAACTGACATTTTCATGTTCAAATGTTTCTACACCTTTTCCAGATGATCCACTAATATTGTATGTTTTAGAAATTCATTAAAATGTATTAATATTTGAATATGACATGTTTAAGTTTGCTTCTTGTACACATTGTGATTGGACCATAGATGCTCAAACTTCTGCACAATTCTGTACTTCTTCAAGTATCAAGTGCAAACGTGGGTGGTTGTTTTTTGTGGTTTTTGTTTGTGGTTTTTTTTTTTTTTTTTAAATCAAACTGGATATTATACAAGCAATTCAGTAATCAAAAACACATGTAACAAAAACTGTTACATTTGCTTTTGTACTAAATAGTTTTCAAGGTGATCTTCTGTTAACTTAAACCTGTTTTAAATATTTACTGCATAAATAAGCCACATTTTACATTTACAGCATTTAGCAGACACCCTTATCCAGAGCAAATTACAGAAGTGCTCTTTATGAACTATTAATGGAGACAAAATATTTTGTTTTCCTTGCTTGAAGGAGGACTTTAGGTGCTGTTTAATATCTGTAGCATGCCTGATATATAATTTAAATCCCACATCTGTGATTAAAAACAGAAAAAGCTGTGTCAAGTACGGTAATAACTTGAAATGTAGACTCTCCGCAGATGTGCAGTATTGTAGCAAGAGTGAAACTTATCTTGATGTCCTAGTACAAAACCACTAAAATAAGACGCTGACATTTTACTTTCGTTGTGCGCAATAATTTTCGCACTGGCAATAGTTTTCTCATACTTTCCTGTCGGTAACGGAATTGATCTTAATAAATTACATGATTCAATACAAATCTTATCATCGATTTGCAGACTATAATAAAACCCTCTGACTCATGCTACAGTTGTTTGGAATCCAATAATAATAAAAACAGATCTTTCATTGTTATGTGCTTCGCATTTATCCACGGATAGGCCTAATATTTTACTGATACTATGTTAATCTATAGTTGTGCTTGAAAGTTTGTGAACCCTTTAGAATTTTCTATATTTCTGCATAAAAATGACCGAAAACACCATCAGATTTTCACACACGTCCTAGAAGTAGATAAAGAGAACCCAGTTAAACAGATGAGACAAAAATATATACTTGGTCATTTATTTATTGAGGAAAATGATCCAATATTACAGTAATTAGTAAGTGGCAAAAGTATGTGAAGCTTTGCTTTCAGTATCTGGTGTGACCCCCTGTGCAGCAATAACTGCAACTGAACGTTTCCTGTAACTGTTGATCAGTCCTGCACACACAAGGACATTACACAAATCGAAATGTTGTGGAAGGACCTGAAGTGAGCAGTTAATGTGAGGAAACCCACCAACATCCCAGAGTTGAAGCTGTTCTGTTCGGAGAAATGGGCTAAAATTCCTTGAAGCCGGCATGCATTACTGATCAGCAGTTACAGGAAATGTACAAGCCGTCTCAGTGAAACTGTGGTGTAGGACGCTTCTTTCAGGGTTGTTTCCAAAGACCTTGTTGCTTATTTTTCTCTTGATCTGGCAACACCGCCCCATTAAACATTTCCAATGTGTTGTGATGTGCGTAATGATCTTTGTTAGTCACGTTGTCTATATTTCTATATTTTTGCGTAAATATGACCTAAAACACCATCAGATTTTCACACAAGTCCTAAAAGTAGATAAAGAGAACCCAGTTAAACAGATGAGACAAAAATATTATACTTGGCCATTTTTTATTGAGGAAAATGATCCAATATTACAGTAATTAGTAAGTGGCAAAAGTATGTGAAGTTTTGCTTTCAGTATCTGGTGTGACCCCTCCTGTGCGGCAATAACTGCAACTGAACGTTTCCTGTAACTGTTGATTAGTCCTGCACACACAAGGACATTACACAAATCGAAATGTTGTGGAAGGTCCTGAAGCGAGCAGTTAATGTGAGGAAACCCACCAACATCCCAGAGTTGAAGCTGTTCTGTTTGGAGAAGCCGGTGTGAAGGACTGATCAACAGTTACAGGAAATATACAAGCCGTCTCAGTGAAACTGTGGTGTAGGAGGCTTCTTTCAGGGTTGTTTCCAAAGACCTTGTTGCTTATTTTTCTCTTGATCTGGCAACACCGCCCGATTAAACATTTCCAATATGTTGTGATGTGCGTAATGACCTTTGTTAGTCATGTTGTGCATACTGAGTATAAGGTTCACAGTACTGTGTTCTATGGTGTAAACTGATACACTTGTGGGATGGAAAGTACCTAAGGTCTGAGTATAGCGGTTGTGAAATCCCCATTTGACGCGCCATTTTGCGATACTAACCCGCCCTCTGTCTCGGTTTCGTGGGAACGTGAAGATTAGATGTTAATGTCAATAACGATCAATAACGTTTGATCATACATATTAAACCAAACGGAATGTCAGAGCAGTTTTAAAGGCTTCCCCATAAACAATTAATGTCCAGTAATCTTTGTTAAGGATAAGCGTAAAAATAAACGATGGTTCTGCATCTCTTTCTCTTTGTCCTTTCAAACCTGAATCGCTGCCCCTGAGTAATATCCTTTGAAGGAATGGCTCGTCTGTATAAAATGTATCGTCCTAGTATGAGTAACGTCTTCCACATGCTTTCTCTTTCTCATAGCGAGTGTAAGCCTTTCAAAATACTTTCTCTTTTCCTTCGTCAAACCTTCAGCTGTGTCCTGCATCTTCCTTTTGCCTTTCGTAAATACAATACTTCATCCATGAGCTGCGGTTATTACTAAAATATGATAAGATTTGCAGTCTTTCCTACACGTTAACACCGTCTGCAGGTTTACGTAAAGCTCAACGGACAAACTGACAGCAAGCGAGAAGCCACAATATGGTTTTAATAAAGAGGAGGGGCTTCAATGTTCAAAACACGTTTGGGGTGTATTCTTAAAGGACTGTTACCTATCCGGATTTTTAGCCCTGCGATTTTAGACGGTTATTGAGATGATGAATTGTGATTGATCATTATTATTATTGTACGTTTTAAAACCTCACATAGCTTTAAGTATAGATGTAGTGATCATGTGTAATCAGTGTAGTTGAGTCAGCATAACCAAGAGCACTGCCAAAGCCTTGAGAAGTTCAGGATACTGGAAACCAGTTAAACATGATGTACAAGAGCAACTGAATGGATTGGGGTTCCAATCGTGAATTCATGATAAGACACCTGGGCTAGAGGTGGAGATAATGATGTAATGCTTGGGTCAGATGTGGAGATTTGGAGAATTATATACATTGGAAGCATATAGTATTGCAAGTGAAACAATAGTATACAAAACTGAATGAGTTACATGTATAATCAGCACAGTAATAAGACATTACATTTACAGCATTTAGCAGACCCCCTTATCCAGAGCGACTTACAATTGGTACAATCTTACAATCCAAGCAATTGTGGGTTAATTGTGGGTTACACCCAAATTCCTTAATAACATTTTAATTCTATCATACATCAACTCCACTAACAATACTGACATACTGTTACTTGTTTTCTTTGGCTTTTTCAGTAGGCAAATGAGTACAAAGACTCTAGGAAAAAAGCACAACTTTATTTGATACCATTCTCTCACTAACACAGATAACAGAAGGTTGAAATTCTCCCAGGAGCTGTTAGGACTGAAAGAATCATTGCCGCTGTCAGGTACCAAGATTTAATTCTGGGTTTTGCCATGTTCTCCTCTTGTGTGTTCTCCTGTTGGGTACTTCCATTTTCTACCACTTTGATAAACATGCCAGTAGGTGGACTGAGCAAGTGTGTGATGCCTTGTACTGGACAAGTGTCCTGTCCAAGGGGTCATCCCACATAGTGTAAAGTGATTTGGGAGTTTTTGGTTTGTTTGTTTGCTATTCATAACAAACTTTGTTTCCAACCCTAATCCATCAACATTAGCTGGGCTAATCTTGCAGCCTGATTATCTGTAATGTGCTGGATTAGGGTTGAATTCTGTATAATAATTAGAAACAATATTAGCATTCATTCATCGAAAAACAGGGGGGGGAAAAACAAAAATGTCATCATGTGTTGCAAGTCTTAGTAAGGGTGTAAAAAAGATTCCCTTCTCCATCATGAAATGGCTTGCTTACTACCCAAAGCAGTTAAAAGATTCGTAGGGCAACCAAAAAATCAAGTTTTCTCAGGATTTAAATAAACTTTATCCTATTCTCAAGGTGAATATATATGATGTTTTTTTCTCATTTTACACATCAAGTACAAAGTTTTAACTATCGTTTTGGATCAGGGACACATTTCTTACAAAGCTTTGCCAAATAAAAATAAATTGCATTGGCTTTTCCAGACTTTTGGGGGGAATACATTGTAAGTTCACTATCCCTTCAAAAGTAACACTAACTGCTGTAGACAGGAAAGAAGAAACTCATATTCATGTATACATGTTCAACTTAAAACACAGTGTTCTAAGGAAAGAGGCCAATCCCATAACTGTGGTACAGGACATACACGTGTCTTTTAAATGGGTCGACGCACAGATACGCAAAGGTCTGCTCGTTGTCTGTTGCAGAGGGATAGCACAAGCCGTACTCATCCTGATAGAATAGAGAGAATTATGTAAATAACATGGTGAGAACTGTTTCTGTCATTCTATTATATTTTTACTCTCAAGAATTAGAAGTGTATTTGGACACATCCACCAAAGCAGACAATAAGACGGAGAATTGAATAACACTTTAAGATCTGTAATGTAGGGGCACCCCTGCCTGCTGCCCCTACAAAGAAGAACGCTGAAATTTAAGAGCAGTGGTAATTTTGACAGCAAATTTTGATTTAGTTTTAGTCATAGTCTTTTGACTACAATGTAATTTAGTGATCAGAATAGTTTTTAATTTTATTTTTAGTCAGAACATAACTGGATTTTACCAGAGTGGTTTTTTATCAGAGTGAGAATCAGAGTGGCTCAGCAGTAGTGAGTTGCTTTGCAGTGCTGAATCACCATGATTCATATCCTGTCTCTTACAGAGTCGGGTTCCAGGCGGTTACCAAAATAAAAATCTACTCATGGGTCTCCTGGGTAGAAGACTGTGTTGGTGGGGGGGACACCAAAAGTTTTGGGTTGTGATTAGTACATGCTCTGCCATTTGTGTTCCGTCTCCAGGGTTTCAGGAATGACCGACTAGAGGTGCCCAGCATGATGATTTAACTCACTAGTGCTCGCAAAATGTAATTCAAGGCTAAGACAGGTGAAATACTGTACATAACCACACAAACAAATATAGTCATGTGGAATATTCTGGGTGTCTAAACAATAGTAAGCTATATATTCCATTAAGTGCAGTTTAAAGAAAGTTTGGATACATACATAAGCAGAGACTTTCAAGATGGTAGAGACAACGCTGATCTCGTTCGTTTCGGAATCCTTTTGAACACTATTGGACAAAGAAACAAAGCAGATCTCGTACATTACATGTAAACAAAATGTTCTGTTTATGTTCAGTAGTACATGTGAACATAAAACTATAGCTCCTGATGTACAATGTTTCACATCAATTTTAACCGACTAAAACCTTCAGCTAAGGATGGCCAGAAATTACACCATTTTTCCTTGGTTAAAAGATGGAATGGAGAAATGAAATAGCTGTTTGGACATATAGTATATGCCAGAACTACACTTTCTAAAAGTTAAATGGTTGGCAGTCCCGTAATACAGCAGATTATGAGCCAATGCATTGCTGTGTTTGACAGTGGATTGTTAGTTCATTCAGAAAATCAAAGTTATTGGGCATTTGGGTGGCACATCTTTCTAATACTAATTGGGTTGGCTGTATCTGAGGGAGGTGAGATCATTCAAAGGATCACACCCAACACTACAATGGCGACCCCCACCCAGCCCTGTGATAATCTGGCGTCCTATGTTCTCTAGCAGTAGGCGAGTGCATGTTTCTTTCAGTGTCTTGCACCAGATAGCGCATTTGCATTCAATCTGAGCAACAGAGAAATTTTTATTCCAGTAACATGCCATTAAAAAAAACAAAGAAAAATACTTCTTGGCTCAAAAGCTGTGTTCAAAATTTCAATTTCAGTGGATTTCTGTGCATCACTAATACATGCGTTCAGTGTATTGCCTAGTAAAAACTTTGTGTTCAAAACATTCCTCATATAATGGAGTAGGCTCTCGCAGAAATAGACTATTACAGTAATAACTATTTACCCAACTCAGTAATCTGAACGATATATGGGTGGTCACGTTGTGAGTGTTAAATGGAGCAACCCACTGTGTTGTGGTTACATTGTGCTAAGGCAACCTGCGTGCAAGACACAAAGCCAAGACGTTGCCTTGTTACCCGAGTTTGTTTGTTTATTTGGCATATTTAATGTCGCTATCAGCACCAGACACACAGTTACATCTATACACAAGACTAGTCATATATACACACAAACTCAAGTCAATACCAATTTAGCGTAATCAATTCAACTAAAACGCATGTCTTTGGACTGTGGGAGGAAACCGGAGTACCCAGAGTATATCCATGTGGATACTCGCTGTGAGGCGGCGGTGCTACCCACCGAACCACCGTGCCGCCCTGTTACCTGCCTAAGCTGGTAATTATGTTCATATCTGTAGAAATTTGGAGTAGTGTCTTTAAAAGGTGGGAGGAAACTTTAGTTCCCAGAGGACAATACAAATACAAAAACTCTACACACACAGTACCCAGAAGTAAATATCACAGCTAGTTTCCTTAATTTGTGTGATACCGTCACTTCCTTCTGTGACATTTAGACAAATACGTCACTGTCACCTGATAAACTATATACTTAGGTATCTGCACACTCACCTCACCAGTTCTTTGTAAACTGTCTTTGCAGTTTCAATGTAAGGACTGATGATGTCTTCATACTGGCAAAGTTCTCCACCCAGTACCATGTGCTTAAAGAGCCTAAACAAGAACTCCTGACGATCACATGGATCGACCACATGATAATTATCAGAGTCCTCCTCAAGCAACATCTGCCAGAGGACAGAGCACACAATGCATAGTGCTTAAAAACTATTCAATCATACATCATGTGACTTGCTTAAATCATCCAAGTGCTATATACTTACCATCCTCAGCTCATCAAAGTCAAGATGCACTTCATGGTAACATTTTGTGATGTGTCCAGACGGATGCACGATTCCACTTGAGAAAATTGGATCAAATATGTCCACAGAAACTTTAGTGCAAAGGACAAGTTCCACGTCCACATGTGTAATGTCCCGGCCTAATCAACATGAACATAATATCCATGATATATACCTGCCTACAGACAGACTGAATATAAATCTGATACTGGTTGTGTAGCCATGACACCAATGGCTTACCTAGAGGTTTCCACACACCAGTCGAATCCAGAATCTGTAGGTTATTTCTTACACAAGGATCCTGAAAGAAATTCTAAACAAAACAGCACACAGACTAGACATATAAACTGAATGTCCCATTTTGAACACATCCTGGGATGGGATGCCAGTCCACAAAATCCCATACAGTGGTGCTTGAAAGTGTATTAACCCTTTTGGATTTTCTATATTTCTACATACAAATTACCAAAAAATGTTCAGATTTTCACACATATCAGGGAGGAGTAGGCACACTGCTCTAGTTAAAGAACAGGGATTTATCAAAGTCATCAAAACATGTTTGTGGAAATGTGTCATGGCACGAAAAAAAAATCTCTGAAAAGTTAAGACTCCACCAATCCTCAGTCAGACAGATTGTGTACAGTCTTATCTGCTTAATCCCCTGACCAGACTGTGTACAAATGGAGGAAATTCAAAACCGTTGTTACCGTCCTTAGGAGTGGTCGACCAACAACACCGAGGTGTGTATTAGTCAGCCCGGTAACAAAGGAACCCAGGGTAACCCCTAAGGAACTAAAGGCCTCACAATGTTACTGTTCATGAGCTCCCAATTAGAATAACACTGAACAACAATGGGTTGCATGGCAGAATTGAAAGAAGACATTGTTGCCTGTCTGCAGTTTGCTAAATATCAAATGCAAAAGTTTTTTGGAACAAAACCTGTTTCAACCTTTTGGTTTAAAGGTGTTAAGTCTAGAGAAAGGAGCACACTGCATCACCACCATCTGTGACACATGGTGGTGGTATCATCATGATTTGGGTCAGTTTTCATACAACTGCACCAGTACAGCTTGCCATCATTGATGGAACAATACATTGTGAATTATACCAGCAAAAGTGAATTTTCTAAAGGAAAATATCAGGATATCTGTACAGGAACTGACTCTCAAGAGACAGTGAGTCATGCAGCAAGACAACAACCCTACGCACACAAGTTGTGCTACTAATAAGGGATTAAAGAAGAAGAATAAAGTTAATGTTTAGAATAGTCAAGTCAAATGCTGACTAACCTAACAGGAATGTTTTAGGAAGGAAGGGAGCAGTTCATAGGAGGAAACAAATCACTGAACTTCCTCCCATTCTGATCAACAGTTACATTTTGTTGCTGAAAGAAGGGGTCATACCAGATACTGAAAGCAAAGGTTCACATATTTTTGTCATACTGGATCACTTTCCTCAATAAGTATATGACCATGTATAATAGTTTTGTCTCATTTGTTTAATTGGGTTTTCTGTGTCTACTTTTCTATCGAAACCGGGCAGTACCTGTATAGACAATTCTTAAGGGTTCACAATCTTTCAAGCACCACTGTATACTACATATATTCTAACTGGAATAGTCACACACTGGTATTAAGGAAATGAAAACAACATTTGTGCACTCACCAAAGCAAAGTCATTCTTCATATAAGATTGAAACATCTGGTCAAAGTTAAAAGCCTGGACAGAAATTCTTCCTAACATGGACCTAATGTAACAGGACAAAATAAAAGATTAAATTCTGCATTACGATATTAGTTAGGCTCGAATGAAGAGAACAATAGAAAGCTGTGGAGCTGAATTCATATTTACACTCTGTAAAGTAGTTCCTAGTGTATATAGCTACACCCATACAAGTTGTAGTATTTTCTTTGTTGCAATATATAGGCCTAAGCAAAGCTGTGAGGCTTTATACATTCTAATGATCAAGTGTGGAGTCACAGCAATATATTTAAGCTCTCAACACAAACCGTCCACAAACTTTTGGTTACTAGGGTAACTTCTTGTGAGTTGTTTACGCTATTGAGCTCGGTTAGACTAGACTATACATGTAACTTATAACTAATCCGAATAAAATGACGGCAAATACAGTGACCTTGCTTTATTCTCACCATTTCATGAATAGTGTGGAAATATGAGAGTCCTGCAGAAAAGGAAAGGTTCTGTTAGAAAGTAGACTGAATATGAAAGTTTGATCAATCGCGTGTGTTTCGTTAGCCATGTTGGTTGTTGTCAAACAGTTACCATGGGAACAAGGTAACGAAACCGGCGGCTCAGCCACAGCTCTGGCCTCAGGCCCAAATCTACTATACATTTTAAGTTTTATCTATGGATGGCATGTCTTTTTTTGTTGTTGTTTTCTACTTTTTACAAAGTAAACAAATCAACAGGCCATTAGTAACACCTGTGTAGACAGTTGCATGAGCCGAAAAAAATGACTGTGTCGAATCGACTCACAAGCTCCAAAATGAACTCTCAATACTTAACGCATAGAATCAGAGAATCGACTCTAAGTGATCAATCTCTAATTGATCGTTAAAATTTTAACAGATTATTAAAACTTCCTTTTAAACCTGCCAACCTATTTACCACGCCTTTAAAACCTAATGATATTCAGAAAAGACGAACAAATACAAAATATATTTACACATAATTTGAATTAGTATACAGAATTGAGAAAATCTACATTTTGAGTTCCCTTATGACCTTCCTTTTAATTAAAAGTCATTCATCTGAGCAACTGAAAGACTATTAACTGATTTATTTTCAGTTAGTTACACTGCATATCGTGTAAATCTGTTTTATGTATGATAATAATGTATCATCTGTTACTTTTCAGTGCTGTTTGATTTCAAGTATCCTAAGAAGCATAATTAAAATGTATTTTTATTATAGTTGGACTGGTTAAGGGTTAAAACTAGTCTGACTAATAACAATAATAAGGAAAGTAGAGACTGGGATTGGTGGTCACACTGAGCACCAATATTTTAATATCCAGTATACTACATGGAGCCTACTTTTACACACCATAATGTCCATATTTGAGACAGATACAGATATTTTACATAATTAATAAGCAAACATGGATGTTATTAAAATTAGCTTTGTCATTAACAACAAGGAAAAGAGGAGTGTAGTGTCAGTGTTTTGTTCCTTTCCAAAAGGGACTTTTAGCATAGTGGTGCTTGTGACAATGTTTGTCACACTCATGGTTGAGTTGGCTGTCACATGTGTACAGTCTTGACAGTGTTTAACATTCTCCAAACTTATTATGCATTATTGTGAAATTCATGAATTGATTTCCAGACTTATTAAATTTTCTTAGTATCTAGTTATTGGAAAGTCTGGGGTCTGGACAGTGTTTTAACCTAACTCTCCCTTCTGTTTTAATTAAATAAAGTGAATTATGTGGAATAATATTAATTTGTTTTATTAATTCCAGTTTTACAATGTCCTTGAACTTTTTAATATTTGAAAAGCTTATTTAATAAATGTTTTTCTTTTCTTTACTGTCTGTTATTCTGTGTTATATAGTTATTCATTATAGGTACAACAGTATATCTAATTTCTGTGACAACCAATCCCGCGGTGGGATTCCGGGCACAACCTTCAATCAAAACCTAATGTCTCACCATACCAATGAAATACAGTGCCTTGCAAAAGTATTCGGCCCCCTTGAACTTTTCAACCTTTTGCCACATTTCAGGCTTTAAACATAAAGATATGAAATTGTAATTTTGTGAAGAATCAAAACAACAAGTGGGACACAAATTTTGAAGTGGAAAGAACTTTATTGGATATTTGAAACTTTTTTAGAAAATTAAAATTTACTGAAAAGTGGGGCGTGCGAAAATTTTCGGCCCCCCCCTTGCGTTAATATTTTTGTTAGCGCAACCTTGCTGCGATTACAGCTTGGGGTATGTCGTATCAGTTTTGCAATCGAGAGACTGAAATTTTTGGCCCATTTCTTCCTTGCAAACAGCGAGCTCAGTGAGGTTGGACGGAAGGAGAGCGTTTGTGAACAGCCATACCTGTAGCAGTTACTAATAGCAGTTCAGCTCTCTACACAGATTCTCGATTGGATTCAGGTCTGGACTTTGGACTTGGCCATTCTAACACCTGGATACGTTTATTTGTGAACAATTCCATGTAGATTTGCTTTATGTTGGATCATTGTCTTGTGGAAGATAAATCTCCGTCCCAGTCTCAGGTTCTTTGCAGACTCCAAAACAGGTTTTCTTCCAGAATGGTCCTTATTTGGGCTCAAACTATCTCCCATAATTTTTTCCCCACCCTGCGAAGAAAAGCAGCACAAAACATGATGCTGCCAACCCACCATGTTTGGACAGTGGGGATGGTGTGTTAGGGTGATGAAGCTTGTGTTGATTTTGGTGTGTCTCCCCAGGTGGCTTGTGGCAAAAATTTTATGGAAATCTTAGGAGGAATGGCTTCGTCTTGCCACTCTTCCAAAAAGCCAGGATTGTGCAGTGACGACTGATTGTGTCCTATGGACAGAGTCTCCCACTTCAGCTGTAGATCTCTGCAGTGCAGTTCATCCAGAGTGATCAGGGGCCTCTTGGTGCATCTTGATCAGTCTTCTCCCTTGTTTGAGCGGAAAGTTTAGAGGACGGCGGATCTTTGGTAGATTTGCGTGGTATGATACTCCTCCATTTCAAGTATGATCACTTTGCACAGGCTCCTGAGATTTTAAGCTTGGGAAAATCTTTTTGTATCCAATACAGCTTTAAACTTCTCCACAACAGTATCTCGGACCTGCCTGGTCTGGTTCCTTGTCTTTCATGAGCTCTCTGCGCTTTAAACTTAAAAGAACTGCTGAGGACTATAACAGAGTAATGTGCATTTATACGGGACGTGATTAACACACAGGTGGATTCTGTTTAATCATCATCAGTTCATTTAGGTCAACATTGGGATCCATTCAGAGATCCTCAATGAAACTTCTGGGAGTGTGTTTGCGCACGAACAGTAAAGGGGCTGAATCATTTTGCACGGCCCACTTTTCAGTTTTTTATTTCTAAAAAAAGTTAAAAATATCCAATAAATTTCGATCCACTTCACGATTGTGTTCCACTTGTTGTTGATTCTTCATAAAAAAATTACAATTTCATATCTTTATGTTTGAATCCTGAAATGTGGCAAAAGGTTGAAAAGTTCAAGGGGGCCCGAATACTTTTGCAAGGCACTGTAACTACATAATGTTGCATTCATTTTAAACAGATCTGGGCTTTCATTATAAATAAAATCATAAGATATCAGTTATTAAGTTCAGGAGATAAGACAGCCAGAGTGAAAAGTGTGACTTTTATTAATGGTCTTTTAACAAAAATGCCACTCTTTTCAACAAAACTTAAAAATATTTATTTATTAAGTAATTTAATTACTTTTTTATTTACTTTATATACCTTTTTATCCCTTTAAAAGATTATCTGTTTGCAACACAATACAAACATATGTATTGTATGTAATTGTTGAGTTTTGTTGTATGAGTTAAAATAAAGTAAGAAACAAATTATTATATTGCTGTATTTAAAAAATAGGTAACTAGCAAATCCAGAGAAATAAGTTCAAAAACATAATATAATTATATTATTTCACATTAATTAGACTGGGTAAGATCAATTCTAGCAGACATTTTAATTCATTTTAATCTTTTCTTTGTGAACACTACATTACACCTTTGTAGTAAAGAAAATACTTTTCTAAACCATTTACTAAGTCAATTATTAACAAAATATTCATACCAGTAAGCTTTAATTATAAAGAAAAATATATAGTATAATTAAATGCATTAATATCAGTAATGACAAAGTTATGTGTTTGCTTATCTCAAGAGATAAACAGAAAGCTTCTAGAAAGATTCCCATGAAATGTTATATTCTTATTCATATAAGTAATGCCAGATTCAGATAATTATTCATAACTTATAGAAACTTGGAGTAATACAGGGAAACCCAATGACTCAAGGAGGACTCAAAGCGAACTTATGACTGTCCCTGGTGAGGCAGTACTGAAACTTAACCACATAGTGAGAACACAAAATACAAATTGTGAAAACCAGTTCCCACGGCCTCTCTGGTTTGTACCTGCACCAGGTTCTGCCTGGTTACAGCAGGTCTCCAGGTCACACCATTGGTCTGTGTTTGTTATTTGAATTGCAGGAAGGGCTTCCACGGTCATTTACATTTTCCATTTCCATTTACAGCATTTAGCACACGCCCTTATACAGAGCGACTTACAGAGATACATTCCAGTTTGTCAGGGACTGGCTATATAGCAGTGAAAGCAGATCAGGGGTTCCCCTGAAATCCCGTGACATTATACCTTTTATTTTCTTTGTATATACGAGATTTCTGTACTGTACTTTCCATCGAATGTCACCTTTATCCTTTATTTGCATTGTCACATGTGACACGAGTCCTAAATCTGACTTACTGAATTAATTAATGAATTAAGTCATGAATTAATGAATGAAAGTCATGTTAATGAATGTTGAATGAATTCATTTAATGTTTTATTAATTTATTTATTAATTGTGTTTTTCTTTTCTTTTTTTTTTCCCACAAGCCTCATGTATAATTTCTGAAATACATACATGCAGTCTTGGTATTTGAGTTTAAACAAAAGCAAGATTGAATTAGCCGATGTTATTACTATGGTAAAAGTATGAGTAGCGTTAAATGAGGATTGCGTAAAATATATAATAATTAATATATTTATTCTACATCTCACAAATTAGTCTGGATAAAAATACATTTAATCAGTAATTTTAATTCATTTTAATATCTTTGTGAACCGTACAATCCACACCTTTCCGATGAAGAAAAGCAGGGAAAGGAATTACTAACAAGCAAAATAAAAAGTTTTAAAAATAAATTTTGCTGTAAAAATGATCTGGAGTGTTGGAGTTTGTCTCTTGTAAGTTGCTGCATTCTACAGCAACTGACAATTTCCCACCTCTTTACGGGGTTTATGTATATTTCTACATAAATATGACCTAAAACATCATCTGATTTTTTTTTATCTTAAAAGTAGATAAACAAAATTAAACAGATTAAACAAAATTATTATGTTTGGTTACTTATTCATTGAGGAGAACGATCCAATATTACATATGTGTAAGCTGCAAAAGTATGCAAACCTTTGCTTACAGTATCTGGTGTGAGCCCTTTGTGCAAAACCTCCAAATAAACATTTTCAGTAATTGTTGGTAAGTCTGGCATATTTACCCCTGTGGAAAGTTTTTCCATTTCTTCATACAGAGCAGCTTCAAGTTCTTTAGCTGCTTGGAAGTTACCCTGGATTTTATTTGCTCTTTAGAGTGATCTTTGTTGGTCAGCCACTCCTAGGCAGGTAAACAATGCTCCTGAATTTTCTTCATTTGCACACAATCTGTCTGACTGTGGATTGGTTGAGTCCAGACACTTTAAAGATGAGCATCAACAACTCTTTTTCTGGTTAAGTTGGTCAGAAAAAAAACTGATATCTTTCTACAATATATTTCTACAACCACGGTATATTCGCATATAAGAGACTGGTTATTCTTCTAACCAATTTACTAAGTCAAAATAAGAACAATGATTAATATCAGCAATGAGAAAGTTTCTCAAAATGTTTGCTCAAAAGAGAAACAGTCATCCTCTCGAAAGACTGATTTGTAATGTTTTTCTCATAGTGTCATTCAGGTACTTAACCGATATCATAATTTGGAGAACCGTTATCATTTCTTTTCCTGTAAATGTTTTAGTTTCCTTTGGTAAGAGTTTTCTGTACTTTCCATCGAATTTATATTTTCTCTCTCTCTCTC